>APFE030875840.1:2006-46175 GCA_000404065.3 Pinus taeda
GGACCACCCCCTTTAGCTAACCTAGGAGATAGCTAAAACGGAGAGAGTTGGGATCAGTGTGACAACCCCTTCTCTGAGTTCCCTGCCACCAACCACACCTTGTGGGGTTGAAGGCTTTTCTCGCTAATTGGTAGGTAGGTGCGGGCGGCAGTGTCAACACAACTCACCCTTTGATTCGATTTCCTCTTGCTGAACTTTAGCCAATGAGAAAATCGATCTACCTGGGCAGCTGAGTATCTGCTTGGTGTGTTTTTCAAATGGCCATCGAAGTCCTTCTTATAATCTTCTCGTTGAATAATAAACGACCCACATTAAATTCTAATCAATGGCTCAGATCATATTGACTCGATGTCCGTCTTTTTCTAGAAGATTCACACCCAGTTTTATTAATACCCTTTAATTATTCCTTCTTATAATCTTCTCGTTGAATAATAAATGACCCACATTAAATTCTAATCAATGGCTCAGATCATATTGACTCGATCTCCGTCTTTTTCTAGAAGATTCACACCTAGTTTTATTAATACCCTTTAATTATTTCAATTTCCTAAATTTAGACTTAGGCATCCATTAAAAATAATTAATTATTCAAACTGTCTCCGGGTGGAATTGCCCAAAACGATTTCTGGATATTCTGGAATACATGTGTCCTAGCCTCCCTGCAAATTTTGAAGCTTAGGGCACATCCGATGCTACTAGAAATCAACACCCGCTCTTAGCAAGGAATGTGCTCTAGTAATGCAATCTATTGAAGCATTACCCTGACTCTCTATCATATCATTCTATGCTACTGATGTGTAATATCCCTAACCCGGAATATTCCTCAAACCCAGCAAAAATCCCAACCAAATGTGTGCAAATGATATAATAACCCAGAAGTGATTAAATAACAATGGAACAACATATAATAATGTAAACCGGAAATATAAGCAGATACACAAGAAATGCAGCGAGAAAATGCTAAGCCATTTTATTATATTGAGCAATAAAATGAGTATAAGAGGTGATCAGACAGATGGCACCTCGACTTGCACAAGGCAAGTGAAGAAATACTCACATAATGACAAGAATGGCCTCTCTGTGTGGATGACGCTGTTGTGTTGCTGCTGCTGCTACGAAACAAATGATGATTTAGGGCTGCTCCCCTACCCGGAAAAAGCTGAAACTTTGGATTCGGGCTCTACTCAAGAAACCTAGAAAAACCTAGAAAGCTCTTCTGGAATGGCCGACCCCCGAAAAACACCCCCTTGGGGTTCTGCGCAGTTCCTCGATGTCCTGCGCTGCCACTGAAGAAAACTCCTCTAAACTCTACCTGAAACACTACTTGAAACCCTTGCCAAAAATCCTCTAATGAGACAAGAGATGGACCCCTGCTCAATCTCCCAGCATAAATCCACCTACAAAACCCCCAATCCAGCACTATAACCAAAAGGAACTGCGTCCCTCTCCAAGTGTTGTGCAGTCCTCCAAAAAGCCGACAAAACTGCTACTGAAATGATAATGAAACTACTGCTGAAATACTGATGGAAATACCTTGCACGAGCAGGCACTCGAAGTCCCCTGGGGCTAAGGGTGAGATCTCCGAACGGAGACACTCGATGCACTAAATAGTGCTGCAGACTAGTTAAACAGCCAGTGTGCTTAGAAGTCAAAACGACTAGCTCAAAATGCACATAACCGAATGATCCAAAATGAGGGGGCTCCTATCTATTTTATAGCCTCTGCCTCTCACAATGCCTAGGCTCACTTCCTCCTATGTGATTCCCCTCTTGCCACGTGTTCATTTCCACCTGCGCAGTTCCTCCATGTGTCTGTGTGGGCTCTGTTTCTGCATCCCCCGATGGCCCCCTTGGCTCCCCTTTAAGTCACAACGCTGTGCTACCTAGGAAGTGATTTTTTATTCTAAAGTGAGTTATGTTCCCCCTTCATCACTTTTTATTTACAAATAATCATAGAAGGCAAAAATTGAACAAAATCGAATATTCCAATTAGCCATAGCTAATTAGGAATATTATAGTCTCCCCTGGCAAAATGTTGCTTGTCCTCAAGTAACTGAAGTGATGGATGCTGTAAGATATTCTCGCTCTCCCAAGTGGCATCCTCATCCGGTAAATTCTTCCACCTCACCAAGAATTCTCGGACCGTCCTGCTCCGCAGCTGCCTCTCACTAGTGTCAATGATAGCCTCTGGCTGCAATACCAAATGCCCCTTATTGTCCATGGGTGGTAGCTCATCTGTCACGGTCACCTGCTGCCCTAATGCCTTCTTCATGCATGATACATGAAAAATGTTATGAATCTTGCTGCCTTGGGGTAGCTCCAACTCATATGCAACCTGTCCAATCCTGCTTATCACCCTGTATGGCCCATAAAAGCGGGGCTTGAGCTTCTCAGCCCCCTTCTGCTTTAGTGATGACTGTCGGTATGGCTGTAATCGTAGGTAGACCATGTCCCCTATCTCGAACTGCCTCTCCACCCGACCCCTGTCGGCATACAACGTCTGCTGGTTCTGCGCTGTAGCCATGTTATCCTTGAGAGCTTGGAGGATATCTTGACTCTCTTGGATCCAAATCTTGGCTCTAGGAGCCCTGCTATCACCAAACATCACGTTGACAAAAGATAAAGGATGATACCCATATAAGGCATAGAATGGTGACATACCACTGGAAATGTGATGTGAAGTATTGTAGCAATACTCCCCCAAATACAGCCACTTCAGCCATGCTCGCTACTGCCCACTGACATAGTTAAGCAAGTAGCCCTCCAGCCACTTGTTAACTATCTCCGTCTACCCATCCGTCTGTGGGTGATAGCTGGTATTCGGTGTCAACTCCATCTCCACCAATCGGAAAAGCTCCTGCCAAAACCCACCCATGAAATGGCTGTCCCTGTAACTGACGATTGTCTTAGGAAGACCATGTAGCCTGAAGATCTCCCTGAAGAACAACTCAACCACCTGTGCTGCTGTATAGTATGCAGATATGGCAAAGAAATGTGCGTACTTTGTCAGTCGATCAACGAAGACAAAGATACAATCCTTGTCCTGTACCGTGGGCAACCCTGTGATGAAGCCCATCGAAATGCTCTCCCATTTCCCCTTTGGAATGGGAGGAGGCTGTAATAAACCCGTGGGATGGCTCATCTCTCCCTTGTTCCTTTGGCAAACATCGCACTCCCGGATGTGTTGGAGCACGTCCTCCTTGAGGCCCTTCCATGAGAACCTCTCTATAATGGCCCTGTAGGTTTTAGTAAACCCTTGATGTCCTGCCAAAGGTGAATCGTGTGATGCTTGGAGTATCTTCTTCTTGAGCTGAGACCCCTCAGTCAAGAAGATCTGGTCCCTGTAATAGATGATCTCATCGACCACCCTGTACTTGTCATCTGCGACTTGCCCATCCAAAATCTCACATGCAAACCTGTCCTTTGAGTACTCTACTAAGAGTCGAGCTCTCCAATCTGTATCCAAGTTCATAAGAGACAACATGGCTGGTCTAAATGAAAGGGCATTTGCTACCACGCTGTTCTTACCCTTGATATACTCAATGTCAAAGTCATATGCTTGGATCTTACTGATCCACTTTTGCTGCCTCTCCTGTAGCTGCTTCTGCTCTAAAAAGAACTTGAGGCTGTTGTGATCAGTCCTCATCCTGAACCTGTTGCCTGCCAAACACTGCCGATACTTCGCCAATGCATGCATGATGGCCAACATCTTCTTGTCATATATGGAATACAACCTCTTGTGCGGAAGGAGCTTCCGGCTCTCAAATGCTATAGGGTGACCTCCCTGCATCAATACTGCGCCAATCCCCTCCCGACGCATCACACTCCAAGACAAATCATTGTGTAAAATTTGGCAACGCAAGCATTGGGAAACTGCTCATAACCTCCTTGAGCCTCTCAAAGGCTCGCTGTGCTGTATCTGACCAATTGAATGCCCCCTTCTTCGTCAAATCTGTCAGGGGTGCAACAAGCTGTGAGAAATTTTTGACGAACTTCCGGTAGTAAGTGCAAATGCCGATGAATCCTCGAAGCTCCGTCACGTTTCTCGGCTCTAGCCATTCCCCGATGGCCCTGATCTTCTCCTCGTGGACCCTCACTCCGTCCACCCCTATGATATGTCCCAGATAGAACATCTCTGTCAACCCAAACTCACACTTGGAGAGTTTGGCATAGAACTGCTGTTCCTGTAAGATACGCAACACTGTCTCAATGTGCTGGAGATGCTCCTCCGAAGTCCTGCTGTAAATGAGAATATCATCGAAGAATACCAACATAAACTTCCTCAAATGACTACAGAAGATGTGATTCATGCAGGATTGAAATGTAGCTGGGGAGTTGGTTAGCCCAAAAGGCATCACCAAGAACTCAAAGTGCCCATAGTGACACCTGAGGGCGGTCTTGGGAATATCCTGCTCCCTCACGCGAATCTGATGGTACCCAGATCTCAAATCAATCTTTGAGAAGAATCGTGCTCCCCTCAACTCGTCCATCAACTCATCGATCCTGGGTATGGGGTACCTGTTCTTTAGGGTCTTCTTGTTCAGGGCCCTGTAGTCAATGCACATCCTCAATGTACCGTCCTTCTTCACCAACACCACAAAAGAAGCAAAAGGACTTGTGCTCGGACGAATGTGCCCAAGTGCCAGCAACCCCTGGATAGCCTGCTCAATCTCGTCCCGATAGGCCTTGGGGTGCCTATAGGGGGTGGTTATCACTGCCTAGATGCCCTGCTCAAGCTCAATAGTGTGCTCAAACCCCCGATCCGGTGGCTATCATGGTGGAATCTCCCCAAACACTATGGCATACCGATCAAGGATGGACTGGATCTGGATGTAGCGTCTGCCCTGTAGTCCCTGCCTCTGATGCACGCAGCTCCACTGCCCACTCTATGTCTCCCTTCCAGAAGACTTCTTCCATCCGATGAGCTGACACAGTCTGAGGCGGATATGCGTGCTATCCCCATATCTTCTCATGCCTTCCGGTCTTCTCATCATCCCACTCCATCTCTAGGGTCTTCCAATTCGTCGTGACCTTCCCCAGAGTAATAAGCCACTGGACACCTAGTATCATGTTAGTGTCCGGAATATTGACCACAAAAAAGTGGTCAGTCAATGTGTAGGTGCCCATCGTCACTGAAAGCTCCGAAACATAACGAGCACACGTCATGGTCTGATCTCCTGGGACCAATAATGAAAACCCATTGAAGCTCTTTGTTTGAATAACTCTCCGTTCAACCATCTGTGCATCGATGAAGTTTTGGGTTGCCCCATTGTCAACCAAAACTGATACGCGCTGGCCACGTACTGTCCCTCGTACGCGTAGCGTCAGATATTTGGGAATTCCCTGCAATGCTGTAAGGGCCCCTCCGGTGGGTGCAAAAGGTGCACCACCTACTGCTGGTGGTGGAGGTGGAAAAGGTCCCTGTATTGTATGGCTATCTCCTGCCTCCACATCCCCCTCGTCATCCTCTTCTCCACTGCTCTCCGAGAAGACCTCAATAAAATGTGATTTGCCAGCAGCACATCTATGTCCTGGTACCCATGGCTCCTGACAGGTGAAGCACAAACGCTTCTTCTTCAGCTCCCGCCTGGCATCGTTGTCAAGCTGTATTTGTCCTGGATTCCCCTTTGGAGGAGGATCCTCACATCCTTCCCCTTAGACTGAAAAGTCTATCTCTGGGGGTAAGGTGTCCGGGTCCTGGGTAAGACATCCTGTAAGTCCTGGGTCTTGTTGATAGCGTCCTAGAGTGTGGATGGTCTAGTGGATCGGACTAAACCTCGAAGAGGCTCTGCTAACCTCTCAACATACATATAGACCCTTTGTGCCGTGGATAGGTCTAGCATCATCACGGAGACCCTCAAGAAATCTGCAATGTAGGTCTCTGGGCTCCCTATCTGCTAGAGCCTCGTTAGCTCAACAAAATGCTGCTTTGGATCCCTCCGATCAAATCGCTCCATCAGTCTCCTGGTAAACTCGGCATATGTCGTCACTGCGGAGTGCCCCAATGTAACCATCCCATGAAACCACCAATCCTGGGCCTCACCATCCAAATGCAATGTTGCCACCTTGATGGCCTCTACCTCCGACATCTGGTTAAGCTGGAACTAAATGTCCAGCTTCTCCACCCAAGACTTTGCCAAACTGTTTGATGAGCCATCAAAGGTAGGCAAGTGGAATCTACTCGCTGCACGGGGGTATCGCCATCATGGTAATGCCAGTACCCTCTGTGATGGTCGCGAGGTCTGCTATCCCGCTAGAGCTGAACAAAATCTCTGAATGAGAGGGCTTCCCTGAACTCTTGCCGATATGCCTTGTACTCTGCAAAATAATCGCCCATATGTCCGGGTTTTGCCTCCTGTTGGGCATGGTAGAGCATGTAGGGGCATGTGAAGCCACCTGCTGCGCAGTATCACACTACTCTGGCAAGTGATCGGATGCACCTGATCCCTCACCAATCTGAAAAACTCGTGGGCTCTCTTGCTGTCTGACCTCTACTGCCGTGAATCTCTGCCCCATCACTTCAATCTGCCTTGACAGATCCTGCACTGATTTGAGGAGCATATCCGCAAATCTTTTCCCGTCCTCGTTGGCCATCTGTTCTGCATCCACTACTGGCTCCCTCTATTTTGCGTTTGCCACAAGCTCCTCTTGTTCTGTGTTCACTACAGGGACATAATCTCCCTCCCCGTAGGTATTTTCCAAAATATGTCCAGTGTCTCTGTACCTCCTACCTCTGTAACAAATGTAGGGTTTTCCCCTGGTGTCATAGATTGCTAGCTCCACAGGCTGAGCCAGATCTATGCTCTGATACTATTGTAATATCCCTAACCTGGAATATTCCTCAAACCCAGCAAAAATCCCAACCAAATGTGTGCAAATGATATAATAACCCAGAAGTGATTAAATAACACTGGAACAACATATAATAATGTAAACCGGAAATATAAACAGATACACAAGAAATGCAACGAGAAAATGATAAGCCATTTTATTATATTGAGCAATAAAATGAGTACAAGAGGTGATCAGACAGATGGCACCTCGACTTGCACAAGGCAAGTGAAGAAATACTCACATAATGACAAGAATGGCCTCTGTGTGTGGATGCCGCTGTTGTGCTGTTGCTGCTGCTAGGAAACAAATGATGATTTGGGGCTGCTCCCCTCCCCAGAAAAAGCTGAAACTTTGGATTCGGGCTCTACTCAAGAAACCCAGAAAAACCCAGAAAGCTCTTCTGGAATGGCCGACCCCCGAAAAACACCCCCTTGGGGTTCTGCGCAGTTCCTCGATGTCCTGCACTGCCACTGAAAAAAATCCCTCTAAACTCTGCCTGAAACACTACCTAAAACCCTGCAAAAAATCCTCCAATGAGACAAGAGATGGATCCCTGCTCAATCTCCCAGCATAAATCCACCTACAAAACCCCCAATTCAGCAAAAAGGAACTGCGTCCCTCTCCAAGTGTTGCACAGTCCTCTAAAAAGCCGATGAAACTGCTGCTGAAATGATAATGAAACTACTGTTGAAATACCGATGGAAATACTTTGCACGAGCAGGCACTCGAAGTCCCCCGGGGCTAAGGGTGAGATCTCCGAACGAAGACACTCGATGCACTAAATAGTGCTGCAGACTAGTTAAATAACCAGTGTGCTTAGAAGTCAAAACGACTAGCTCAAAATGCACATAACCGAATGATCCAAAATGAGGGGGCTCCTATCTATTTTATAGCCTTTGCCTCTCACAATCCCTAGGCTCACCTCCTCCTGCGTGATTCCCCTCTTGCCACGTGTTCATTTCCACCTACGCAGTTCCTCCATATGTCTGTGTGGGCTCCGTTTCTGCGTCCCCCTTTGGCCCCCTTGGCTCCCGTTTAAGTCACAACGTTGTGCTACCTAGGAAGTGACTTTTTATTCTAAAGTGAGTTATGTTCCCCCTTCATCACTTTTTATTTACAAATAATTATAGAAGGCAAAAATTGAACAAAATCGAATATTCCAATTAGCCATAGCTAATTAGGAATATTATAGTCTCCTCGGGCAAAATGTTGTTTGTTCTCAAGCAACTGAAGTGATAGATGTTGTAAGATCTTCTCACTCTCCCAAGTGGCATCCTCATCCGACAAATTCTTCCACCTCACCAAGAATTCCCAGACCGTCCTACTCCGCAGTTGCCTCTCCCTAGTGTCAATGATAGCCTCCGGCTACAATACCAAATGCTCCTCATCATCCATGGGTGGTAGCTCATCTGTCATGGTCACCTGCTGCCCCAATGCCTTCTTCAGGCATGATACATGAAAAATGTTATGAATCTTGCTGCCTTGGGGTAGCTCCAACTCATATGCAACCTGTCCAATCCTGCGTATCACCCTGTATGGCCCATAAAAGCGGGGCTTGAGCTTTTCAGCCCCCTTCTGCTTCAGTGATGACTGTCGGTATGGTTGTAATCGTAGGTAGACCATGTCCCCTACGTCGAACTGTTTCTCCACCGGACCCTTGTCGGCATACAGCTTCTGCTGGTTTTACGCTGTAGCCATGTTATCCTTGAGAGCTCGGAGGATATCTTGACTCTCTTGGATCTAAATCCTGGCTCTAGGAGCCTTGCTATCACCAAACATCACGTCGACAAAAGATAAAAGATGATACCCATATAAGGCATAGAATGGTGACATAACAATGGACATGTGATGTGAAGTATTGTAGCAATACTCCCCTAGATGCAGCCACTTCAGCCATGCTCGCTGTTGCTCACTGAGATAGTTACGCAAGTAGCCCCCCAGCCACTTGTTAACTATCTCCGTTTGCCCATCCATTTGTGGGTGATAGCTGGTACTCGGTGTCAACTCCTTCCCCACCAATTGGAAAAGCTCTTGCCAAAACCCGCCCATGAAACGACTGTCCCTGTCACTGACGATGGTCTTAGGAAGACCATGTATCCTGAAGATCTCCTTGAAGAACAGCTCGGCCACCTATGCTGCTGTATAGTGTGCAGATATGGCAAAGAAATGTGCGTACTTCGTCAGTTGATCAACGACGACAAATATACAATCCTTGCCCTGTACTGTGGGCAACCTTGTGATGAAGTCCATCGAAATGCTCTCCCATTTCCCCTCCGGAATGGGAGGAGGCTGTAATAAACCCGCGGGATGGCTCATCTCTCCCTTGTTCCTCTGGCAAACATCTCACTCCTAGATGTGCTGGAGCATGTCCTCCTTGAGGCCCTTCCATGAGAACCTCTCTCTAATGGCCTTGTAGGTTTTGGTAAACCCTTGATGTCCTGCCAAAGGTGAATCGTGTGATGCCTGGAGTATCTTCTTCTTGAGCTGAAACCCCTCAGTCAAGAAGATCCGGTCCCTGTAATAGATAATCTCATCGACCACCCTGTACCTGTCATCTGACACTTGCCCATCCAGAACCTCACATGCAAACCTTTCCTTGGAGTACTCTACTAAGAGTCGAGCCCTCCAATCTGTATCCAAGCTCATAAGAGACAATGTGGCTGGTCTACGTGAAAGGGCATCTGCTACCATGTTGTTCTTACCCTTGACATACTCAATGTCAAAGTCATATGCTTGTATCTTACTGATCCACTTTTGCGGCCTCTCCTGTAGCTGCTTCTGCTCCAGAAAAAACTTGAGGCTATTGTGATCAGTACTCACCCTGAACCTGTTGCCTACCAAATACTGCCGGTACTTAGCCAATGCATGCATGATGGCCAACATCTCCTTGTCATATATGGAATACAACCTCTCATGCGAAAGGAGCTTCCGGCTCTCAAATGCTATAGGGTGACCTCCTTGCATCAATACTGCGCCAATCCCCTCTCTCGACGCATCACACTCCAAGACAAATGGTTGCGTAAAATCTAGCAATGCAAGCACTAGGCCACTGCTCATAACCTCCTTGAGCCTGTCAAAGGCTCGCTGCGCTATATCTGACCAACTGAATGCCCCCTTCTTTGTCAAATCTATCAGGGGTGCAGCAAGCTGTGAGAAACCTTTGACGAACTTCTGGTAGTAAGTGCAAATGCCAATGAATCCTCGAAGCTCCGTCATGTTTCTCGGCTCTGGCCATTCCCTGATGGCCCTAATCTTCTCCTCGTGGACCCTCACTCCGTCCACCCCTATGATGTGTCCCAGATAGAACATCTCCATCAACCCAAACTCACACTTGGAGAGTTTGGCATAGAATTGCTGCTCCTGTAAGATATGCAATACTGTCTCAATGTGCTGGAGATGCTCCTCCCAAGTCCTGTTGTAAATGAGAATATCATCGAAGAATACCAACACAAACTTCCTCAAATGACTATGGAAGATGTGATTCATGCAGGACTGAAATGTAGCCGGGGCGTTGGTTAGCCCAAAAGGCATCACCAAGAACTCAAAGTGCCCATAGTGACCCCTGAAGGCAGTCTTGAGAATAACCTGCTCCCTCACGTGAATCTGATGGTACTCAGATCTCAAGTCAATCTTTGAGAAGAATCGTGCTCTCCTCAACTCGTCCATCAACTCATTGATCCTTGTTATGGGGTACCTATTCTTCAGGGTCTTCTTGTTCAGGGCCCTGTAGTCAATGCACATCCTCAATGTATCGTCCTTCTTCTTCACCAACACCACAAAAGAAGCAAAAGGACTTGTGCTCGGACGAATGTGCCCAAGTGCCAGCAACTCTTGGATAGTCCGCTCAATCTCGTCCCGATAGGCCTTGGGGTGCCTATAGGGGTGGTGATCACTGCTTGGATGCCCTGCTCAAGCTCGATAGTGTGCTTAAACCCTCGATCCGGTGGCTGTCCTGGTGGAATCTCTCCAAACACTATGGCATACCGATCAAGGATGGACTGGATCTCTAGATGTACCGTTTGCCTTGTAGTCCCTACCTCTGATGCACGCAGCTCCACTGCCCACTCTATGTCTCCCTTCCGGAAGACTGTCTCCATTCGATGAGCCAACACAGTCTGAGGCGGATATGTGTGCTGTCCCGGTATCTTCTCATGCCTCCCGGTCTTCTCATCATCCCACTCCATCTCTAGGGTCTTCCAATTCGTCGTGACCTTCCCCAGAGTAATAAGCCACTGGACACCTAGTATCATGTTGGTGTTCGGAATATCGACCATGAAACAGTGGTCAGTCAATGTGTAGGTGCCCATCGTCACCGAAAGCTCCGGAACATAACGAGCACACGTCATTGTCTGATCTCCTGGAACAATACTGAAAACCCATCGAAGCTCTCTGTCTGAATACCTCTCCGTTCAACCATTTGTGCATTGATGAAGTTGTGGGTTGCCCCATTGTCAACCAAAACTGATACGTGTTGGCCACGTATTGTCCCTCGTATGCGTAGCATTAGATATTTGGGAACTCCTCGCAACGCTGCAAGGGCCCCTCCGATGGGTGCAAAAGATGCACCACCTGCTACTGGTGGTGGAGGTGGCAAAGGTCCTTGTATGGTATGGCTATCTCCTGCCTCCACATCCTCCTCGTCATCCTCTTCTCCACTGCTCTTGAGAAGAACTCAATAAAATGTGCTTTGCCAGTAGCACATCTATGTCTTGGTGCCCATGGCTCCTGACAGGTGAAGCACAACCGCTTCTTCTTCAGCTCCCGCCTGGGATCGTCGTCAAGCTGTACTCGTCCTGGATTCCCCTTTGGAGGAGTAATCCTCACATCCTTCCCCTTAGACTGAAAAGTCTGTCTCTGGGGGTAAGGTGTCTGGGTCCTGGGTAAGACATCCTGTAAGTCCTGGGTCCTGCTGATAGCGTCCTAGAGTGTGGATGGTCTAGTGGATCGGACTAAACTCCGAAGAGGCTCTACTAACCCTTCAACATACATATAGACCCTCCGTGTCGTGGATAGGTCTGGCATCATCACGAAGACCCTCAAGAAATCTGCAATGTAGGTCTCTGGGTTCCCTGTTTGCTTGAGCCTCATCAGCTCAACAAAATGCTGCTTTGGGTCCCTCCGATCAAATCGCTCCATCAGTCTCCTGGTAAACTCGGCATATGTCATCACTGTGGAGTGCCCCAGTGTAACCATCCCATGAAACCACCAATCCTGGGCTCGCATCCAAATGCAATGTTTGCCACTTGATGGCCTCTGCCTCCAACATCTGGTTAAGCTGGAAATAAATGTCCAGCTTCTCCACCCAAGACTTTGCCTAACTGTTTGATGAGCCATCAAACATAGGCAAGTGGAATCTACTCGCTGCACGGTGGGTATTGCCATCATGGTAATGCCGGTACCCTTTGTTATGGTCGCGGGGTCTGCTATCCCGCTGGAGTTGAACAAAATCTTTGAATGAGAGGGCTTCCATGAACTCCTGCCCATATGCTTGGTATTCTGCAAAATAATTGCCCATATGTCCGGGCTCTGCCTCCTGCTGGGCTACGGCCCCTGTGTCTGCTCCTAAGAACGTGGGCATGGTAGAGCATGTAGGGGCATGTGAAGCCACCTGCTGCGCAGTATCACGCTGCTCTGGCAAGTGATGGGATGCACCTGATCCCTCACCAATCTGAAAAACTTGTGGGCTCTCTTGCTGTCTGGCCTCTACTGCCGTGAATGTTTGCCCCATCACCTCAATCTGCCTTGACATTTCCGCACTGATTTGAGGAGCATATCCGCAAATCTCTTCCTGTCCTCGTCGGCCATTTGTTCTGCGCCCACCATTGGCTCTCTCTGTTCTGCGTCTACCACAGACTCCTCTTGTTCTGTGTTCACTACAAGAACACAGTCTCCCTCCCCGTAGGTATTTTCCAACCTACGTCCAGTGTCTCTGTACCTCCTATGTCTGTAACAAGTGTAGGGTTTTTCCCCTGGTGTCATAGATTGCTAGCTCCACAGGCTAAGCCAGATCTATGCTCTGATACCACTGTAATATCCCTAACCTGGAATATTCCTCAATCCCGGCAAAAATCCCAACCAAATGTGTGCAAATGATATAAGAACCCAGAAGTGATTAAATAACTGTGGAACAACATATAATAATGTAAACTGGAAATATAAGCAGATACACAAGAAATGCAACGAGAAAATGCCAAGCCATTTTATTATACTGAGCAATAAAATGAGTACAAGTGGTGATCAGACAAATGGCACCTCGACTTTCACAAGGCAAGTGAAGAAATACTCTCAGAATGACAAGAATGGCTTCTCAGCGTGGATGCTGTTGTTATGCTGCTGCTACTGCTAGGAAACAAATGATGATTTGGGGCTGCTCCCCTCCTCGGAAAAAGCTGAAACTCTGGATTCGTGCTTTACTCAAGAAACCCAGAAAAACCTAGAAAGCTTTGCTGGAATGGCCGGACCCTTGAAAAACACCCCCTTGGGGTTCTATGCAGTTCTTCGATGTCCTGCGTTGCCACTGGAAAAAACCCCTCTAAACTCTGCTTGAAACACTACCTGAAACCTTGCCAAAAATCCTCCGATGAGACAAGAGCTGGACCCCTGCTCAATCTCCTAGCATAAATCCACCTGCAAAACCCCCAATCCAGCACTGCAACCAAAAGGAACTACGTCGCTCTCCAAGTGCTGCGCAATCCTCCAAAAAGCTGATGAAACTGCTGCTGAAATGATAATGAAACTACTGCTGAAATACCGATGGAAATAAATTGCCTGAGTAGGCACTCGAAGTCCCTCGAGGCTAAGGGTGAGATCTCCGAACAGAGACACTTGATGCACTAAAACAGTGCTGCAAACTAGTTAAACAACGAGCGTGCTCAGAAGTCGAAACGACTAGCTCAAAATGCACATAACCTAATGATCCAAAATGAGGGGGATCCTATCTATTTTATAGCCTCTGCCTCTCACAATCCCTAGGCTCACCTCCTCCTGCGTGATTCCCCTCTTGCCACGTGTTCTTTTCTTCTTGTGCAGTTCCTCCATGTGTCTGCGTGGGCTCCTTTTCTGCGTCCCCCTTTGGCCCCCTTGGCTTCTCTTTAAGTCACAACGTTGTGCTACCTAGGAAGTGACTTTTTATTCTAAAGTGAGTTATGTTCCCCCTTCATCACTTTTTATTTACAAATAATTATAGAAGGCAAAAATTGAACAAATCGAATATTCCAATTAGCCATAGCTAATTAGGAATATTACAGTGTCCCCGGGCAAAATGTTGCTTGTTCTTAAGCAACTGAAGTGATGGATGATATAAGATTTTCTCACTCTCCCAAGTGGCATCCTAATCCAGCAAATTCTTCAACCTCACCAAGAATTTCGGGACCGTGCTGCTCCGCAACTGCCTCTCCCTAGTATCAATGATAGCCTCCGGCTGCAATACCAAATGCCCCTTATCATCCTTGGGTGGTAGCTCATCTGTCACGGTCACTTGCTGCCCCAATGCCTTCTTCAGGCATAATACATGAAAAATGTTATGAATCTTGCTGCCTTGGGGCAACGCGAACTCATATGCAACCTGTCCAATCTTGCGTATCACCCTGTATGGCCCATAAAAGCAGGGCTTGAGCTTTTCAACCCCCTTCTGCTTCAGTGATGACTGTCGGTATGGCTATAATCGTACGTAGACCATGTCCCCTACCTCGAACTGCCTCTCCACCCGACCGCTGTTGGCATACAGCTTCTGCTGGTTCTGCGTTGTAGCCATGTTATCCTTGAGAGCTCGGAGGATATCCTGACTCTCTTGGATCCAAATCTTGGCTCTAGGAGCCCTACTATCACCAAACATCACTTCGACAAAAGAATGGTAACATACCAATATAAGGCATAGAATGGTGACATACCAATGGACATGTGATGTGAAGTATTGTAGCAATACTCCCCTAGATGCAGCCATAGAATGGTGACATACCAATGGACACGTGATGTGAAGTATTGTAGCAATACTCCCCTAGATGCAGCCACTTCAGCCATGCTCGTTGCTCCCCACTAACGTAGTTATGCAAGTAGCCCTCCAACCACTTGTTAACTATCTCTGTCTGTCCATCCGTCTGTGGGTGATAGCTGGTATTCGGTGTCAACTCCATCTCCACCAATCGGAAAAGCTCCTGCCAAAACCCGCCCATGAAATGACTGTCCCTGTAACTGACGATGGTCTTAGGAAGACCATGTAGCCTGAAGATCTCCCTGAAGAACAGCTCAACCACCTGTGCTGCTGTATAGTATGCAGATATGGCAAAGAAATGTGCGTACTTCGTCAGTCGTTCAACGACGACAAAGATACAATCCTTGCCCTGTACCGTGGGCAACCTTGTGATGAAGTCCATCGAAATGCTCTCCCGTTTCCCCTCTGGAATGGGAGGAGGCTGTAATAAACCCGCGGGATGGCTCATCTCTCCCTTGTTCCTCTGGCAAACATTGCACTCCCGGATGTGCTGGAGCACATCGTCCTTGAGGCCCTTCCATGAGAACTTCTCTCTAGTGGCCCTGTAGGTTTTGGTAAACCCCTGATGTCCTGCCAAAGGTGAATCGTGTGATGCTTGGAGTATCTTCTTCTTGAGCTAAGACCGCTTAGTCAAGAAGATCCGGTCCCTCTAATAGATGATCTCATCGACCACCCTGTACTTGTCATCTGCCACCTGCCCATCCAGAACCTCACATGAAAACCTGTCCTTGGAGTACTCTACTAAGAGTTGAGTCCTCCAATCTGTATCCAAGCTCATAAGAGACAACGTGGCTGGTCTACGTGAAAGGGCACCTGCTACCATATTGTTCTTACCCTTGACATATTCAATGTCAAAGTCATATGCTTGGATCTTACTGATCCACTTTTGCTGCCTCTCTTGTGGCTGCTTCTCCTCCAAAAAGAACTTGAGGCTGTTGTGATTAGTCCTCACCCTGAACCTGTTGCCTACCAAATACTGCCGGTACTTAGCCAATGCATGCATGATGGCCAACATTTCCTTGTCGTATATGGAATACAACCTCTCGTGCGGAAGGAGCTTCCGGCTCTCAAATTCTATAGGGTGACCTCCTTGCATGAATACTGCGCCAATCCCCTCTCCCGACGCATCACACTCCAAGACAAATGGCTGCATAAAATCTGGCAACCAAGCACCGTGCAACTGCTCATAACCTCCTTAAGCTTGTCAAAGGCTTGCTGCACTGTATCTTACCAATTGAATGCCCCCTTCTTCGTCAAATCTGTCAGGGGTGCAGCAAGCTGTGAGAAACCTTTGACGAACGTTCGGTAGTAAGTGCAAATGCCAATGAATCCTCGAAGCTCCGTCACGTTTCTCGGCTCTAGCCATTCTCTGATGGCCCTGATTTTCTCCTCGTGGACCCTCACTCCGTCCACCCCTATGATGTGTCCCAGATACAACATCTCTGTCAATGCAAACTCACACTTGGAGAGTTTGGCATAGAACTGCTGCTCCTGTAAAATACGCAATACTGTCTCAATGTGCTAGAGATGCTCCTCTCAAGTCCTGCTGTAAATGAGAGTATCATCAAAGAATACCAACACAAACTTCCTCAAATGACTACGAAAGATGTGATTCATGCAAGACTGAAATGTAGCTGGGGCGTTTGTTAGCCCAAAAGGCATCACCAAGAACTCAAAGTGCCCATAGTGACACCTAAAGGCGGTCTTGGGAATATCCTGCTCCCTCACGCAAATCTGATGTTACCCAGATCTCAAATCAATCTTTGAGAAGAATCGTGCTCCCCTCAACTCGTCCATCAACTCATCGATCCTGGTATCGGGTACTTGTTCTTCAGGGTCTTCTTGTTCAGGGCCCTGTAGTCAATGCACATCCTCTATGTACTATCCTTCTTCTTCACCAACACCACAGAAGAAGCAAAAGGACTCGTGCTCGGACGAATGTGCCCAAGTGCTAGCAACTCCCAGATAGCCCGCTCAATCTCGTCCCGATAGGCCTTGGGGTGCCTATAGAAGGTGGTGATCACTGCCTGGATGCGCTGCTCAAGTTCGATAGTGTGCTCAAACCCTCGATCTGGTGGCTGTCCTAGTGGAATCTCTCCAAACACTATGGCATACCGATCAAGGATGGATTGGATCTTTGGATGTACCGTCTACCTTGTAGTCCCTGCCTCTTATGCACGCAGCTCCACTGCCCACTCTATGTCTCCCTTTCGGAAGACTACCTCCATTCGATGAGCCAACACAGTTTGAGGTGGATATGTGTGCTGGCCCCGCATCTTCTCATGTCTCCCAGTCTTCTCATCCTCCCACTCGATCTCTAGGGTCTTCCAATCCATCGTGACCTTCCCCAGAGTAATAAGCCACTGGACACCTAGTATCATGTTGGTGTCTGGAATATCGACCACGAAAAAGTGGTCAGTCAATGTGTAGGTGCCCATCATCACCGAAATCTCCGGAACATAACGAGAGGATTATAAGAGGAGACTTGATGGACACTTGGAGAACACACCAAATGCAGATACTCAGTTACCCGAGTAAAGATCGATTTTCTCACTGGTCGATGTTTGACAAGAGAAAATCAAATCAGAGGGAGAGTTGCAGGGGAGAGAGGGAGAGAGGGCATCAACATCATTTGAGAGTGCAAGACAACAAGACACAAAGCAGGAACATGTTGACACAGAAAGAGGTAGCACAAACGTAGGGACTGCGTGGGCAGCTAGATGTTGAGCCAGTGTGTGAAAATTGACGTAGAGGGACGTAGAAAGATTCAGAGGAAAGAGGGGTACTTCATCTAGATCAAAAATTTGTCTAGAAGCGTCTATAAATTATCTCTCCTGTTTTGTTGGTTGTAATTTGTACAATAGATTTTGTTGAAGAATAATAAAAGAAACCCTCATCTGCTGCATCGGTTTTCTAGGGACAATTGTCCAAATATAATTGTGTCATTGTGATTGTATTTGTGCCAGTGTTTTACCTTGCATTTACTTTGTGCAATATTTTATTTATGAAGGTTGCAGTAGAATATATTTCGATATTTGTTGTATGAACACTGTGAATAACTTATTTTTGAGATAATAAATAGAGGAAATAATATTAATCATTGCAGAAAGATTTCTATTTAGAAATTTTCACATGGTATTAGAGCAAAGGTAAGCAGAAGAAAGAAGTCGGAGGACCTAACGTTGAAGGAAGAAATGAATTCGAATTCCTGCAGGGACAATAAGATTTTTAGTGGTGATGCATGAAGGGTTTTGAGTTAAGCACTTCCTTCAAATTTTTTTTCTTTTTTTTTTTTGTTACGTGCGAAATTGATAGATTTGGTTGTTGAGAGCCTTAGATTATCAGATCTAGGAGCGGAGTTGGACTGACACTCCTCAGATCTGATAGATCTGTCATTCCTATGCATAGATGTGTAAAATTATTTTCTGGTTTTCTGGCTTGGGTTTTTCTGGGTTTTAATTTTATCATTATATATATCGTTTGGGTGTTTTTTGTTGTCTTGCAGCTACAGATTTGAAGAAGAAAACTGTGTAGAGTCCACATCTAGGCCTTGGAGGGTAAGATCCAGATCTTTGGAATTCATCAACATCATTTTTGCAAGGATTCTATCTAGATTTTGGCAGTCCAAGGTTTTTTAATTTTTAAATCTGGAAATAATTTATTTTTTTAAGGGTTTCATTGTTAAATCTTAAGCAGAAGTATAACACTTTAAATCTGGGAATTTTTCTTTGGGTTCTTTGGCTACTTGTCTGCTGCCTGGGTTTTCAATTTCTCTGCTGCAGAAAAATTTCGAATTTTTTTATAAGTCCCACAACCTTTGCTACAACATGTAGATTCCTCTTCATCTCAAACCCTTGCTACCTGCGTCTCTCGTTGCAATACGCTCCTTCACAATTGCATATTTATCGCTGCTTCGTTCCTTAACTTTTGCCTGCTACCCGCATCCATTTCGAAAATCTCACCGTCATACACCCCTCTCATTACTCGTTGCTACCTCTGTCCTTCAAACAATAACCTTGCTATCCTTGCGACTTTCCTCATCATACTCTTCGCATCCTCCGACGAGCATCTGTCTCATCGCTGCATTTGTTCCCTCACTAACCCTTGTTGTATTCCCACGTTGCCTGTTTGTAGCTCCATTCTCCCCTTCGAATCCCCTTAATTCGCGTGTCCATTCCTCTTCAACCCGCATCCCTCCATTTCTGCTGCCTAAACCCCCGCTGTGCACTCCTCACTCCTTAACCCTCCTCCCTCTTGCTGCTCTGTCCCTCCTTTTCCCTAGCCCGACTCCTTCTTTCCACTGCATCTCCAAGCTCTTTACGCTGCCCGTCGAGCATCTGTCTTGCAAACGGAAACACTAACATTCACATTGGCTTTCATTTTTTTTTGGTTTGGTTTGTTTTATTTTCTAGCTGAGGGGTTAGGGTTAGTCTAGATTTTATACGCTTTCGATTTTTTTTAATTGTTATGTATGTTTCGATTAGAGTTTAGTTTATTTCTTTCTTTTTTGTAAATAATCGGATTTCATTTTCTTTTTTGAAACTTTGTTTAATTTTGTTTTAGTTTAAAGTTTCGATTTCATTGTTTTCTTATTTGATTTTATTTTGGTTTTCAATTTCTTTTTATGAATTTGATTTTCACTTTTATTTACTTTCAAAAAATATAATTTTTTTTTAAAAATCTAAAAGATTTTAAAAAATCCAAAACATTAAAAAAATCTCAAAAAAAAAAATCTAAAAGATCAAAAAATTAAAGGGATTTGCGTTTTTACATTATTTATTTATTTTTTAATGTGGCCTATGGCCCATTAAAATTTTTAATTTCTAACCCTTTGATTCATTTTAATTCCATCACATTAAAAGATTTTGATTTCTTCATTCAACTAATTGCCTAAGGAATAATTAAAATTCTAATTCAAATTTCTTTGGTGTTATTTGGTGATTAAATACAATTTTTATGATTCTTCTATGGTCAAGGTGCAGTAAATATTTTAAATTATATTCACTGTTGGAGAAAGTTAACTAATTCTAGATCTGGGTCATTATTGAAAATTATTTTAAATCTAGATTATTCTGCATGTTAAAGTTTTGAGCATTTTACATGATCGTCTCTTTGCCACATTTATAAGTTTTCTTTGGATAACTTGTTTTATTTAGTCTATGGTTAATGCAAATATTAAAGACACTGGTATGTAGTTATTTATATCTTGTAACTGTGTCTTATTTTAATACATTTATCTTAATTGACCGAGACTTTCTTTAAATTCATCAAGTTGTTCATCATTGAAATTTCCTAGAGCCCGTGTTCCACATGTTACCCTCATCCATTCACCTTAGGGACTACCCCCCTTGACTTGCCTAGGAGAGAGTCTAAACAGAGTGAGTAAGGATTAGAGTGTCAGCCCTTACCCTGAGCATTGTCGCGCTGCCTAGACACTTTGTGCGACGACATTTTTTGGTGCCATTGCTGGGGATAGAGTTTTTCTATCCTTGGCCCTCACGACATTTTTCTAATCATCTAATCTTTCATCATTTCTTATCCCATCAACAACATTTCCTAGCATCATTTGATCTTTTCATCGCCTTATCTTTCGTCATCTCATTAATCATTTCATTTACACTTTTCAGTTCGTTTCTTGTTTGGGTGGCGACTCCACTTATTCATCCATTATTTCTCAAACAAAAAGCCCTCCCTTATATCCAGTTGTTTTTACCTTTTGGATCCTAGAGCTAGATTCATGTTCAAGTGGCGACTCCACTTCTTCCATTTCTTACAATAATTTCTACTAGAAGCTCGCTTCTTGTGGGTCTCTTGATTTTCTTGAGTAGGGGTCTTTCTCTAGCATCCATTTGGTCCAAGTCATCATGGATGACTTGTTTACCCCATGTCATTTAACTAACTTTCTCCATGATATGTCGGAAGAGGTCATTCATAAATTACCTTTGTTCTCAGGTGGTGATTCAACGGCTACTAGAAAACATCTATCCAGGATTACTCATACAATAATCAGATATTGTAGTTCTTCCCAATATAAACATGAAGATGGCAGGATGCATCTATTTGCCTTTCTTTAGAGGGTGATGCTTTGAATTGGTATCATAATTGTCTTGAAGATTCCTTCGCTTCTTTACAAGACATCATTAATGCTTTTGAAGATAGATATGGAGATCAAGGTGGTTCGCCTTGTTCCCTTAATACTATGCAACAAGATGAAAGTGATCTTGTAAAGGATCCAACTGTCAATGAAAGATTTCAAGACAATTCTCCATATCCGAATGTTCTCATGATGAATCCACTTGTACCATTGCAAGACGAATCCGTGATAATGGAAAAGCAGGAATAAATTGTCAAATCAATGTCGACAATGAAAGGGAAAATGATAAGCATCTTATAGAAGAACTAAAGCAGTTGGTTAAAGACGTGCAGTTCAGTCAAACGCAACTGGGAAAAAATATGGAGCTTAGTCAAGAAAAAATGATCGCTGATTACACTCAGGGTATGAGAACTTTGTGCACTCAATTGGAAAAACGTGATGAGGAGATGGAAATCATGAAAATTAAACACTCCGATCACGTAGCCACCGTAGTAGAAAAGTGTGCTCAGAATATGAAGGCTATGAGGACCGACATGCAGAGTCATCATGAGAAGGAAATGAGTACTATTCAAGTAAATCATAACACAATGATGCAGGCCATGGAAGCAGGTCATGACAAAGAAAGGACTTCCATGCAAAACTATTTACTTGTCATGCGAGAAAAACATGCTAAGGAAATGGAAACCATGAAAGTTAATCATGATAGAGAAATGAGCTCTATGCAAAATTGCTTGATGACCATAAAGGTAGATAATGACAAAGTAATAAAAGATATGGAAGCTGGTCAGATATGTCTTCAGAATAATTTATTGACCATGGAGGAAAACCATGCCAAGGAAGTCAGTGCTATGAAGGTTGAACACTCTAACCAGATGGATGCCATAAAAATATAGGTACAAAAATTTTAGCATCAGTTAGAGGATGAAAGAAACAAGGAAACGTCAACAGATCATAAGCCTCATTGTTTGCTGTAGCAAGCTCCATCTTATTATGAAGAGGTCATTTGTTTCATTGAAAAGTGGCTAATTGAAGGTGACCCAATAAAATGGAAATTAATAAGAATCAGGTTGATGCTCACATGGTTAATCCACCAGTCATAAAAGATCAAGTTATAACTCATGACACCTATGAGACTAATCCATCATTCTTGACAGCGTAGATGTAGAATGAAGAAAGACATGTCATGCATATCTTGCATACTTCATTTGAGAGTTTTGAAGTAGAGTGTTCCACATTATTAGTGATACAGCCTGCCACAAAGAAAAAGCACAAGAGAAAGAGAATGAAAAAGCGGTTTGATGCATTTGATGGCCGTGAGCAGCTTAATTTTCGAATAGGAAAAAGTCCTACCATGTGCAAGATTGGACATGGTATATTTGAGAAGAAACCAACAGATTTGCTTGAAAGCAGGGAAATGCTCAGCTTGCATTATATTGAACGCATCTGATGCCATGGGGCATCTTTGTATTGTATTTCTAACCTTATACCTTGTTATTTCAGTATTTCATTTTGTAGTTAGATTTATGGTTTTCATGTTATTAGGATAGTTAATAAATGAAGAGTTTATATCTTTCTTGTACTTAACGTTATATGATGATTTTTGGACATACACTACTTATGTTATATTGTGTGTTGCGTGGATGTAGATTCTAGATTCTCACATTCCTCCGGTGCAGCAACATGTCCCAAGTAGAGCGAGATGTTGACCACTATGTGTCAATGAACCATAGCAGTACACCCCCTTTTTTTGCAAAAGGGATAACGTCTGATCGATGTGTTCGTGCCGTACAATTATCATCATCGGTTTCACTTGCAAGATGTTATGTAAACCCTTTCTGCATGTGTATAATGTAAATAATCTCAACAAATCCGTGTCGTGTATGTAATTACCTAAGTAAACCTACTTTTCTAGTGACGATCTACATTCTGGGAGATTTTTTGTCTTACTGATCCATTCTCGGATGGTCGGCAGAGTTTTCCTTCAGTCTTACCTCAAAGCTGGAATGGATTTTGTCACTGAGATCTTAGGCAAGTCATAGTGTTTTATATCGAGTCTATGTAAAAGTGATTTGGGAATAATCCTAACTATTTGGTCAGGTTATTTTATTACAAATTGCTTGGTTTGCTGGATTATATTTGTCACAGAAATGGGTAGTCTGTGTGGGTCTTTTACAAATGGGTTTTCCCCCTTGAGATGTAAAAAATATGAAAAGCATGATGTAAAGTGTCTTGAGGGTTGGAAAAATAATTTATCCCCTCATAGGTTAATTAATTAAATTAAATTCTAAGCCAGAAATTTAATTAATTCTAGGTCTTAGGTAAATTTAAATTCTCCGAAGGCAAAATTTGTCGTTCCTTAAAATTAAATTTTAAGAGGTCCAGGGACTAAAGTAAATTAATTATTTTGATAAATTTTAAGCCTTTGATCCCTCAGGTTAAGTCAAAGTCAAAATTTTGAGGAACTTAATTCAAAATTTTAATTTTTGAATTAATTAAAATGCATTTAATTGAAAAAGTCGAATTTCCTCAAGAATTTAAAATTTCGACAGATGAGATTAAAAGAAATTTTAATCTTCATCAACGGTCGAGATTTCTTTGATGAGGATTACTCAAACTAGTCGTTGGAGGATTTATCTTTAAATAGGAAGTCATTTGTCAGTTGATGCATCTGACCTTTGAGTCATGTGCTAAGTGAAAAGCTGTCGTGTAATCTTTTTTTTGAATAATAAAGAAAAACTTTGGGGTTAATCTTTGCTGGTGTTACTCTTCATGGAAATACCGTAAGATGTGTCGTTTTCATGCGTAATTTTTTTTTAGCCATTAATAATAGTTTCTGAAAAGTGATTTGAGTACAGGTATCTTGCTCAGTCGCTGGAGTTTAAGTGATAATTTAAATTTTGAATGTAATAGCAGGTATCTCTATTTATCTGAATTTTATTATTATTTTCTTGCTCTATTTTGATGGCTGGATTGAGTTTTGCAGGAGAATTTTGATTTTTAGATCATCGAGTGTTCGGGGAAGTTTTCAGTTGGACCAACTAACTCCCATTCCGTGTTTTTGGAAGAGCCTAGCTTAATTTGATTCCGAACTTATCATAAGATTTTTAGTGGTGATGCATGAAGGGTTTTGAGCTAAGCACCTCCTTAAAAATTAAAAAAAAAATTATTTTTTTTGTGCGAAATTGATAAATCTAACTATTGAGAGCCTTATATTATCAGATCTGAGAGCGGAGTTGGATCCACATTTAGATCTGATAGATCTGTCATTCTTGTTCATAGATCTGTAAAATTATTTTTTGGTTCTCTGACTTGGGTTTTTCTAGGTTTTAATTTTATCATTGTATATATCATTTGGGTGTTTTTTCTTGTCTTGCAGCCACAGATTTGAAGAAGAAAACTGTGTAGGGTCCATATCTAGGCCCTGGAGGGTAAGATCTGGATCTTTGGAATTCATCAACATCATTTTTGCAGGGATTCTATGTAGATTTTAGTAGTCCAGGGTTTTTTAATTTTTAAATCTGGAAATAATTTAATTTTTTTAGGGTTTCATTGTTAAATCTTAAGCAAAAGTATAACACTTTAATTTGGGAATTTTTCTTCGGGTTCTTTGGCTACCTGTCTGCTGCCTGGGTTTTCGATTTCTCTGCTATAGAAAAATTTCGATTTTTTTTTTAAGGCCCACAACCTTTTATTGCAGCTTGCAGATTCCTCTTCATCTCAAACCCCTGCTACCTGCGTCTCTCACTGCAATCTGCTGCTCCACATCTGCATATTTCCCGTTGCTCCATTCCTCAATTTCTGCTTGCTACTCGCATCCATTTTGAAAAGCTCATGGTCATACACCCCTCTCATTACTCGCTGCTCCCTCCGTCCATCAAACAAAAACCTCCTCTCCATCCCTCTTCAACCTGCTATCCCTACAGATTTCCTCATCATACTCCTTGCATCCTCCGATGAGCATCTGTCTCATCGTTGCATTTGTTCCCTCACTAACCCTCGCTATATTCCCATGTTGCCTGTTTGCAGCTCCATTCTCCCCTTCGAACCCCTTAATCTGCGCATCCATTCCTCTTCAGCTCGTATTCCTCCATTTCTTTTGCGTAAGCCCTCACTGCGCACTCCTCACTCCTTAACCCTCCTCCCTCTTGCTGCTTTGTCCCTCCTTTTCCCTGGCCTGCTAACTTCTTTCCACTGCATCTCCAAGCTCTCCACGCTGCCCGTTGAGCATCTATCCTGCAAACACAAACGAAAACGCAAACATTCACATTGGCTTTCATTTTTTTTTTGGTTTGGTTTATTTTATTTTCTAGTTGAGGAGTTAGGGTTAGTCTAGATTTTATATGCTTTCGATTTTTTTTATTGTTATGTATGTTTCGGTTAGAGTTTAGTTTATTTCTTTCTTTTTTTTTTGTTGTAAATAATTAGATTTCATTTTCTTTTTTTGAAACTTTGTTTAATTTTGTTTTAGTTTAAAGTTTCGATTTCCTTTTTTTCTTATTTGATTTTATTTTGTTTTTCAATTTCTTTTTATGAATTTGATTTTCACTTTTATTTGACATTCAAAAATATAAAAAAATATAAAAATATCCAAGTTTAAAAAAAATCCAAAACATAAAAAAATTTAAAAATTAAAAAAAAATATAAAAAATTAATAAGTTAAAGGGATTTGCGCTTTCAATTTTTTTTTTAATTTTATTATTATTATTTTTTTAAATGTGGTCTATGGCTCATTAAAATTTTTAATTTTTAACGCTTTGATTCATTTTAATTCCGTGACATTAAAAGATTTTGATTTCTTCATTCAACTAATTGCCTAAGGAATAATTAAAATTCTAATTCAAAGTCCCATTGTGTTATTTGGTGATTAAATACAATTTTCATGATTTTTCTATGGTTAAGGTGTGATAAATGTTTTAAATCATATTGATTGTTAGAGAAAGTTAATTAATTCTAAATCTGGGTTATTATTGAAAATTATTTTAAATCTAGATTATCCTGTATGTTAAAGTTTTGAGCATTTTACATGATCCTCTTTTTGCCACATTTATAAGTTTTCTCTAGATAACTTGTTTTATTTAGTCTATGGTTAATGCAAATATTAAAGGCACTAGTCTGTGACTCTGTAGTCATTTATATTTTGTAATTGTGTCTTATTTTAATCCATCTATCTTAATTCACTGAGACTTGCTTTAAATTCATTAAGTTGTTCATCATTAAAAACTCCTAGAGCCCGTGTTGTACAAGCTACCTTGATCGATTCACTTTAGGGACTATGCCCCTTGACTTGCCTAGGAGAGAGTCTAAACAGAGCGAATAAGGATTAGAGTGACAACTCTTACTCTGAGCGTTGTAGCGCTGCCTAGACACTTTGTGCGACAACACACATCTTAGACATAAGGATTCGGTTCTACTGCTGGAGGAAGAGGAGTATTACAGTGACCTCCGTTTGATATAACTACATGATGACAGTGATCTCATATGGTGAAAGTAGAAGGAACCAAGAAAGGGTGAATGGGAAGTTGGAAGAGTACTTGTGTCTTGGTCTTGGAGAGGCTACTAGGTCAAGGGTCTTGGTCTTGGTATTCGTCAATTGGAATCTCTATAAGAAGAATTTGTGTGGCTTTTTCTTTCAAAAAGTGAGAGGTTTTGGCCGTGGCTCATAGCCTACATGCCGTGTCTCTTGTGTATTTATGTTCATGCATTGGTTACTGTTTGATGAAGAAGAACACTAATAATCTAACATGAAGAAGATCCTAATCTAAACAAGTAGAAAGCATTCACAAGCAGTCACAAATAGAAGAGAAATCACCTAATGCTAATGCCCTAGATTTCTCAACATCGTATCAGAGCTAATGTGTCAAAGTCAAGGAAGGGCATCTCATCAAGACACTCAAGGATCGAATATCAAGAATGGTATCAAAGCAAGTCAAAGAATATCAAAGCAAAAGTTCAAAGATTTACACTGAAGAATCAAACCCTAGATCAAAGAAGAAGGTCTACTTCAGAAGAAGCCTAAGGATTATCAATCAAGGCCAAAGCCTTATTCCTACTCAAGGTAAATAGATCTACACATCAAAGCAACTAGAAGTCTACACTAGCAAAAGTGTTGGATCCTATAGTCACCATCAATAGACCACAAAGACATTCATCAAAAGTAAGGTAGCTCAAAGTACTTTAAAGACAAAGATCACATCATCTTGGAGAAAGTCGAAACCTTAGAAGCATTTTAGATCTGCACTCATTCATTTCCAAAGAAGTCGAAGTATCTTGAAGGCGAGAAGGCATTATCATCACCTTAAAAAGCTACAAGGCAAGCTCCCTATAATTGCAGCAAGGATCCCCTCTTTGTCCTTGAAGAAGATCATCCGAAGAAGCATCAATCACCATCAACAAAGGAAGTTGGATCTAAAGGTGTTGACATCATAAAAGAAGTAATGTCCTTATTGAAGAAGGGCTTTTCAGTTGGAAGAAGATCATCTAAAAGGGGCACTATTACATCTTCTTCAACCAATATCAAAGAAATCAAGTTGAATATTTCATCTTCACTTGTCAAGTAAGTATCTTTCATTCTATAATCAAATTTGGTAAAATGACTTTGTTTTGCAAGGAGATCTATAAACTGATTGGGTCATCGAAATTGCTTGCATGGAAAAGGAGGATAGACATAGTCCTCGAAGAAAGTGAAGTCATTGAACATATCAATGGAAAGGTCTCCTCTGAATACATGGAAAGGGATTCTTATGAAAGGTTCCCACATATAGTAGTATTGGAGACATCAAAGAGATATATATGATGCGCTGGTAGAGCTATTCTCTGAAGATGCGATAAAGAAGGTAACATCATTTAGATCTGATCTACTCAAATTGAAGGTATCAAAGGATAAAGGGTTATCCTCATAAGATCTCAATTGCAAGATTTGGAAGAAATAATACTCATTGTTCTAAATGTACTAATTGATGAACAAGGTAATAATGTCTATGAGGATAAGAAGGCTATCCCATTCAACAACTTGTGGTTTCTATGCAAGATAGAAGAAGTCAGGTTGAGGGAAAAAGTATTCAGACATTTGTCGAAAGGAAAGAAGAACATAGCTATGATTCAATGCTATGAGCACTACATGAAAGATTGTCCTAAGTTCAAGGGCAATAACAAGGAAGATAGAAAAGAAGTCCATTTCATCGAAGAAGTGGAGGAAGCTGTAAGAGGAAGCAAGAGCTCGTGACATCACCATAAGGAAACATGAAGGACAACTGAAACAAAATCTATGACAGTCAAATATGAAGGATATAGCTCTTGGGAACCTCATTGGAAAACTTAAGGAAAGGAAGAAGTCATCTAGGACAAGTTTCATCATACATCAAGTTGAAAGGAAACATTTGTTGGATAGGGATATGAAAGATCCTCAAGATTCTCTGAAGAAATCCTAATTGGAGGGTTCACTGATCTAGAGACGAAGCAAGTGTTTCATCAGGAATTCCAACTTGTGGAATTCATATGATGACATGAGAAATGAAGCAGATCAAGGGATTGAAGCTCTTTTCAATCAAGGAAGCTGCTGAGAGAAGCCTAGATGACCTAAAGGTAAATGAGTTATGTATGCTTGTATTCAATATTATAAAGTCTCGATTTGAGAAGCATTATCAAAGGAAAGGAATCTTCTCCTATGAAAGGTTGCTGGAAGGCATGGGTCACACTAGATGAAATCAACATAATATGTCCTCATATGAAGTATGAGGTAGTTGACTACAATTGAGAAACTCTGAATGGAAACTTCTGGGAATGAAATGGGATAGGAAGAGATCGTGAGATATGCAAACATGGTAAAGGCAATCAACATCCAAAAGACCAAGAAGACTTGACTAGGAAATTTCCCGGAAATATATGAAGACTCTGATGGAAGTCTGGAAAAGATGGAGACCCTTGACAATACATATCTTTAAGGAGATATGTCAACATGTGTGCAGGATGCTAATGCCTACAAGAAGATGTCATGATAAAAGACCATCACAAGGTAATTATGATTTAAGTATTCATTATTTATGAACTGGTATCTGGATGGGCTTATGGAGGGCCACCGAAGGAAAGAAGTGTGAATGTCTTCCATGAAGAACCATGCAGAAGGATGCAAGAACCTTCCAAAAAAGAAAGCTCGATGAAGGTAGTGTTGTCACTTGAAGTGTTCAACTAAGGCGCAACGCTCAGAGTAGGGTTTGTCACTCTAATTCCTACTCACTCCGTTTAGACTCTCTCCTAGATAAGTCAAGGGGGGTAGTCCCTAAAGATGATGATGAGGGGAAACAAGTCCTAGGAGACTAAGGGAAAGATCACTACCTCTCCAGACAACTTGAATTAAGATTAATTAGCGAGTATGTTTTAACAAAATGGATTCAATTGAGAATGATGGACCAGCGCCCAAGTAAAATATCACTTGCACAATATGGAAGTCTTCAAGTTGCTAGTTAAGCAGTGCTGCAAGAAGGAATGTTAGTACTTCACCCAGGCAACCGCCTTTCACAATGAGCAATTGTTATTCCTAGAGTATGGCACAATGAATTTTTTTTTTTGCTGCACTCAATACATCAGCCTTTAGGACAGCAGAAAATGAATTATGACACCAGGAAGTTCACCAATGATAATTGTGCCCAGAATAGTCCTAATTGTAGCTTTCTATATGAGAAAATGAATGCAAACATGTAAGAGAGAGGGAACCAAGGGATGCCTAACACAATCTTTCACCAATGATGCTGAGTATCACATTTATATTTCAGATTTCAAGATATTAACAATGATTACTCAAAGGGACAACAAATTTATTAGTGCTCTTACAAAACTGGAAACCCTTGGAAATTGCTGCCAAGTAAAAGATATTCATTCAAATCAAGAGAGCTTTGAATGTTATCATTCACAAATAGATATTCAAGCTGAACCATAAACTATAACTAATTAGTTGCTTGCTTAGGACAGCAGTAAGCCACTTATTTTCCAATGACATAGGAGCAACAAAATGAGTTTATGACACAGTGAACAATTTAGATTTATTTCTTAATCAAGCTTATTAGAACATGAAAATGATATTCAGTGATTACCAAGTAAACTTATGACAGCAACGAATAAGATAACAGAGAGAAATAGTTACTTATGAATTTTCCTTATGCCAAGTTTGTCAAATAGTCATAAAACTTTCACTTCTTCTTGACCTAGACTAAAGCACTTGAGATAGAGAACAAACAGTGACAAAATATGCTATTACCACTGATATATCAGACTTGATTATGCTTATCATGCAGATGTGATAGTCATCACCAGATCTTTACCAGATGAACAATGCTAAATCTACCTAAGTGACTTGCCAATGTATTTAGCAATGTATGAGCAATTTCTGTGTTAACTAGATGAAGTGGGTGTCACTGTTTCTGTCAGACTTTAGTAAGCACTCAAAACAGAAATGGATTTTGCAGTTCTATGCCAAACAGAAAATGCTCCACTAATGCAATTAATTCCTTGGATTATTAAGCAATTTGTGATTTACTTTTAGGGCACTTTCATCACTGTCAGGGGATAATTTCCTAGCTGTAGGTGAACAATGAAGAAACGAAGGGTTTGAGGGTGCAAACCAGCGAGTCCTTTGGGAGTGGAGACACTTGCATAAATTGTCAACGAAACCCTCCAATAGATGGTCTACCTGCAAACAAATTATTCTTGAATTTTCTGCATATAATAATAATCCAAACTCAGAAAATTTTTAAGTTATGCCACAGTAGAGGCAACACTGTGAGCTTTTAAGGCAGAGATGAAGCTTTTTAAATCAATGTTAAGGGCTTAGTATCCACAGGAATGAGGATGGCAGATCTGAGTATCGCCTCAAAGGCTTGCGTTAAAGAGGTGAGGGGATTTGATGGCAACGTAGCCCGAAGAATGACTGCACTAAGCCAAACAGAGGCTGCTACAGGCAGCAGAAAGGGGAAATAGGGCAGCGGATGAGGAAGACAGGGTTAGGAGAGGAGCCGCGGAGGAAAGATGAGGAGTGGAGGAGAAGGAGCTGCGACAGGGTTAAGGGATGTACAGTAAGGCTTTGGAGGGGCTGCCACAAGGTCAAAAGGGAGCAGCGCGAGGGTTTGGAGCTGCTGGAATGCCACAGGGGTAAATAAGGCCATGACAGGGGCTTAGAAAAACAACATTAGGCCCCAAAGGCTCATAAATTTGTCCAATTTCACAAAAAAATGGCCAACTTTCATATATTTCTCTTTCACTGAATAATCTCAAATTTTTGGCCCTGCAAACAATATTTGGGACAAGATCTTGCCCTCCAAGGCCTAGATTTGTCTCAAAACCCCCAGATCTCTTTGAAAAAAAATCTTAGATTTGAAGATTCCCTTAGATGAGTTTCAAATCTATATCTGCACAGGCAAAAATTGAAATACACAAGACCCGATATATACAAAATAGCGAAAGTCCAAAAACCCAAATGTTAGAATTCAAAATTATGTTACACAAATCTTAGATCTATGCAAATAAATTAGAGATCTATACAAATAATTTATAGATCTATCAGATCTGAGGAGTATGAATCCAACTCTGCTTCCAAATTTGATAATCTAAGGCTCTTAATAGCCAGATTTATCAATTTTTCCACAAAATATTTAAAAGATTTTGAAATTTTAGAGAGGTACTAGCCCAAAAACATCCTACAGAAAAAACTTATCGTTAGATAAATCTTGGAGCTTATGTGAGGTAGACTCTTCAGAAAATATATGTCGAGAGTTAGCTGGTCCAACCGAGGATTATCTCCAAACGCTCAATGAGAACTTGAGAGATCTTCTGTAAGCACTAGATCAACCATCAAACCAAGTAGATAAGTATAACAACAATTAAATTCTAAAGAAATAGAGATACCTGCTACTTCGATCAAAATTACGAATGTTATCCTAGATCCAACAAACTGAATAAGATACTTGTATTCAGATTATTCTAAAAGAGCTATTGATTGATAGTTTTCACATAACATTTGGCAGAAATTAAAACAATGTTACCATAAATTCGTGAAGAGGAACACCACAGCACGTTGAAACTCCAAAGACTTTTGCATTAATTCAAAAAAGTATACAAGAGAGCTCGAGAGCTTAGTACATGATTCAGAGATCGGATAGATCGATTGACAAATGACCTCCTATTTAAAAATAAATCCTCCAATGGCTAGTTCGAGTGATTTTTGTCAAAGTAATCTCGACTGTTGATGAAGATCAACATTTCTTTTAATCTCATCTGTCGAAATATTTTATTTTTGAGGAAAATCAAAATTTTCATTTAAATGCATTTTAATTAACTTAAAAATAGAATTTTTGAGTTAATTTCCCCAAAAATTTGACTTTCACTTAACCCCTAGGGATCAAAGGTTTAAAATTTATCAAAATAATTAATTTACCTCAAGTCTCGGGACCTCCTAAAATTTATTTTTTTAGGACCGATGAATTTTTCCTTTGGAGAATTTAAATTTACTTAGGACTTAGAATTACTTAAATTTCTGGCTTAGGATTTTAATTAATTTTGGGCCATAAAATTTTATTAATTAACCTATGAGGGGATAAATTATTTTCCAACCTTCAAATGTTTAGCCATGGTTTTCTAATTATGAGGGACCATGCATTAGACATTTTACATCATGATTTACATATGTTTACATCATAAAGGGGGAAAACCCATTTGTTACAGACCCTCACAGACTATCCATTTCTGTGACACAAGTATAATCTAGCAACCAACCAATTTGCAATAAAATAATCTAACCAAATAGTTAGGATTATTTCCAAATTACTTTCACAAAGACTCGATCTAGAACACTAGGACTCGCCTAAGATCCTAGCGACAAAATCCATTCCAACTTTGGGGTAAGATTGGAGGGAAAAACTCTGTTGATTATTCAAAAATGAATCGGTAAGATGAAAAACCTCCTAGAATGGAGATTGTCACTAGAAAGGTAGGTTTACCTAGGTCATTACATACATGACACAGGTCTGCTGAGATTATTTACATTATACAAATGTAGAATGGGTTTACATAACATCTTGGAAGTCAGGCTGATGATGATAGCTGGACGGTATGGACACATCAATTAGGCTTTATCCCTTTTGCGAAAAAAGGGGGTGTACTACTATGGGTTGTTGGTTGGAGAAAATGTAACTAGGTTTGGTCTTCATAAATGTAATTTTGATATTTGTAATTATTCAAGAAAAGAATTTTTTTTTTTGATATTATTTGTTAGTGAGTTTCTTGCTCTTTGAAAATAGGACAAGCACATTTTGAAGTGCTTCTAGGGAGTCAAAGTCAAAATGTAATTATGATAAGACCCTTTGAGGGCATGTTACATCATGTATGACATCATACAAGGTCAAGGGAACACCTCCAAGCATGGTCAAATCCTCTACTAGCATTATCAAAGTCTACAAGGAGCAAAATAATGATTAAAAGTGAATTAAAGAGCAAATTGTAAGTCGGCCTAAAGACAACCAGTCAAGTTGGCTTGATTGGAGGACAATCCTCTATTCATAGAGGTTGTCCACTCCAAAAGATAACGAAGAAGTAGCTCTGAAATCCGCAAGCAAGGAGACAAGTAGGACAAAGAAAAGGCAAGCAAAGGGGTCTATTAGGGTAGCGAAGAAAGAAGGAAGAACAACGAAGGTGCAGGGCTGCTTTCTAGGGTATGTACAACCACACGTGCGAAGGGATGAGGGACAATCTGCGGCTACATCAACAGTAACATTACAACAATATATTCCTTACTGTTTTGGGTGCAAACTAGGCCTACAAGGCCTCTCTCTCTAGCAAAGAAGGAAGGAATAGACAACGAGGTCAAGAGGATTGTTCCTAGGGTTTCTATCCGCACATGTGAAGTTTCTAGAAGTCAACTTATGCAGATTTGACCATAGTTGAGGACAACACACTTAAAGGTCTCATTTGGATATGCATCTAGGTCCATAAGGTATCCAAAGAAAGGGGAAGAAGGTACTCTCTACAATGAAGCAAAGAAGCCCTAATGTCCTAGGGTTTCCTAACCTAGACAAGCAGCTGAAGAAGGAAGAAGTGCGAAGAAACCAAGTGCCGGAAGGTGTGCCGAAAGTGAAATTGCAGAAGGAAGAAGGATTTGACTTATGCTTGGAGGGTATCCTAGTCAAGGGTCTAGGGTTTGGCAATTGTTCAAAACTTCAAATAAGAAGCTTCAATAAGATAAATCTTACAAAGGGTTTTCTTCTCAAGAGTGGAGAGGGTTTGTCCCTAGCAGAGAGCCAAATTTTGTGTTCTTGTTATTTTGTTTTGGTAGTAGTTTGATGAAGCACACACATATTCACTGATAATAAGAAGAAGTATAAGCTAACTAGAAAAAGTAAAAAGACTTTACAAATTGTTAGAAAGTCACGGAGGATCATCACAACACTACTTTGCCCTAGATTCTCTAACAGTTGACACGTAGTGGTCAACAGGTAGCATAACATGAAGCAATGCCAGATGAAGACTGATGGATCACTTTCCAGTGAAACAAATGATGACATGACTAATGGATAGTCTGTGCCCTATGAAAAAGTCCCAAAAGATGAAGACTCCACAACAATGATGAAAATTCATGATATTGAAAAAAGGATTTCTTTAAGCAGCTGGTTGCCCCATCATCTCCACCTGAGAAGTTGCTGAAGGTCCCTATCTTGAGATGGAGCCAAGAAAGTTTCTTACTTGGAAGAAACTTTGAAATTCCTAAGCCAAGAGGGAGCTTAGGTACATTCCTTGTGTAGGAATGAGTAAATTCCTTTAATGGAATAGATATGTCTTCCCTAATTGAAAGGGAGAGATAGACACATCATTCTGGTCTTCGCTTGGGAAGACAGAATGAGAGGATTGGGTAATCATTTGGCATCCGATACTCTTTGACGATGAAATAGGGCATCCGAGAGAAGAGTAGTTGTGGAGGACTGATATGCTTTGAGGGATGGGGAGTTCAAGATAAGAATAGTCCTCATGGAACATACCTTGAGTATCCAGGTAGACTATGTTCCGAGAGAGACAACGATGAGAGTGTTTATAAATCATTGGTCTCGCCAGCATTGAGCTTAGATCTTGTGGAGAGATAAAGCTGTTAGTCAAGGCCTTGCTATGTAACAAACAATGCTGGTTGATATGCTACTAAACAAATGGGTTACCAATCTGATTCTTCTTATGAGAAATTCTTCAGATTGAGAATAACCAAGTACCATTATGAATACTTCCCTAATTAAGAGGGAGTGTTGAAAAATGTAACTAGGTTCGGTCTTCATAATGACATATAATTGTGACTTTTGTAAATGATGTAAAGAAGAAAATAAAATTGTTATTGTAAGGTCTGCTTCATGGGTATCATGAGTAAGAGATTTTATTTGTTAGTGGCTCCCATTGAGAGCCTTAGGATTTATCCTTAGAGTCAAAGATTCAATGTCTTGTATGAAGATCTCTTCTTGAGCATATGTCGAATATATATATATGCCTATAAAGCCCTCCAATGACAAGCACAAGTCTCTCTCTTCAAGTCGATCTCCAAACAAAGTGAAGATCAAGTCGGCTTTTACCTATTTAAGAGACACATCCGGTCACATGGCTCATGTATGCTTATTTATGAAGACCAACCACTATAAATAGCGTGAAGACACTTCGCATAAATCACAATTCATAAGTTTAGATTCTTCTGTAGTTTCGGTAGGCAGTTACAGTGAAGAATTCAAATGTTTAATCAGAGTGCAAAATTCGGATAGGTAAGGACAACGAGGAGATCTAGGGACAAAACCTCATATATCTCTGTGGTTTTTGGATGGGTAGCAACAGAGTCAAGTTCTGACATATATCTCTAAGATTTAGGTGAGCAATGGCAACAAAGGAATTCAGATCACATCTGTTTTGGATATCCTACTCGGTGAAGGCAATAGTTCGAAGGCTACAATTCTGTGATGAAGGGAATCAGATCCCTCTTGGGTAGAGATCACAATGATAGCGAGAAAGAGATTAGTTTCTGTATAAGACCACAGTTCGGTGTCTTGGTAGGAGTCATAGTTTCGTATCATGAAGATCGTTAAGAACCTACAGTTCAATATTATGCCATAGTGATTCGGTATATCTCACAATGAAGAAGCATTCAGGAAGAGGATCACTAGTATGTGACTAGCCCTTAGTAATATTGTGTTGAAGAAGGTCTCGGTACTATCTCAGACATAAGGATTCGGTTCTACTGTTGGAGGAAGAGGAGTATTATAGTGACCTCAGTTTTATATAACTACATGACGATAGTGATCTCATATGATGAAAGTAAACGGAACCAAGAAAGGGTGAACGAGAAGTTGGAAGAGGACTTGTGTCTTGGTCTTGGAGAGGCTACCAGGTCAAGGGTCTTCGTCTTGGTATTTGTCAATTGGAATATCTATAAGAAGAATTTGTGTGGGTTTTCTTCCCAAAGAGTGAGAGGTTTTGGCCCTGGCTCATAGCCTACATGATGTTTCTCTTGTGTATTTATGTTCATGCATTGGTTACTGTTTGATAAAGAAGAATACTAATAATCTAACATGAAGAAGATCCTAATCTAAACAAGTAAAAATCATTCACAAGCAATCACTAATAGAAGAGAAATCACCTAATGTTAATGCCCTAGATTTCTCAACAAGGGTCTTGCTCTTGGAATTCATCACTTGAAGATTCTATAAGAAGAAGAATTCATTTGGGTTTTCCTCTCAAGTTGGAGAGGTTTTGGCCCTAGTTGATTGCCTACATATTGTGTCCCTTGTCTCATTGTTGTTCATATTTTGATAGCTGTTTGATGAAAAGAACACTACAATAATCAATCTAAAGAAGAACCTAATCAGAGGAAGTAGAAAGTATTCACAAACAGTTATCATTTCTAGAGAAATCACCTCATGTCTTTGCCCTAGATTTCTCAACACAGTCAAGGTGAGAGCTAGCCAAGTCAACTCCAATGTTTCAATGACTCAAGCCCTAGTTGAATTCAACCCTTGGCCAAGCCCTAGTGGCTTGCCATAAAGTGCCGAAAAAGTTAGACAAGGATGAAAGGCAAAAGTTTTAATAAGTTTTGATCATCAATAGGATCCCAGTGCCTTTCCCTACCTGGGTGATGGAGTCTTATGGGTTTAAACTATAGAGATATCAAACTCATGCATGGAGCAAGGGGAAAATCCCTAGTTTTCACTTCAAAACCCTTGCTATCTTTTTATGAGGGGAGAAATTAACTAGAAGAAAAGCTCTCTAGGAGGTCTTCTAGGTATTTCAAGGAAAATAGATTAAACATACAATGATTCACCAAGACTTTCCAATAAAAAAATTGCATTTAGACAAGGAACAATAGAAAACCCTAGCAATATTCCATTACATGTAAAATCATAAACGATATGCAATATACTCACAAATTAAAAAAGAAAATTCCTTCTTTCAATCCCCAAAAGATGTCTCCAATACGGAAGCTAGTCTCCAATAATAAAATTCCACAAATGATCACATCTCCACAAGCAGGAAAATATAAGACGTTAAGTCGAGCTCTTTTAAAGAAGCCAAAATCCACAATAATGATGGTGAAAAATTAAATAGAATGATACTCCTTTTATAGGAGGTCTATCACTTCGATGTATTCAATTGAAAGCCCCTAAACAAGTTTAATTTTGAGTAGACACAAAGTAAATAGGTTACAAGCCATCCCAATAGCTCAATGAAACAAAATATGCCAACATTTGCCCACATGTGCAAGCCACAAGCCCTCTCTAAGCATGACATCATTCTCTTTTAGGGCTGAAAATGCCCCAAAAGTGCAATGGAAGGACTGGATGTGTCTCTAAGTGTCATGATCAACCTCAATTTGAGGAAGGGTCCTCAAATCAAGCCTCAGAGCATCTCCATGTGTACAAAAGCCAGCTCTAGCTCCACTTGCAGTGGATGGTACACACGCAAAGATTGATGAACTTGGAGGCAGGTTGGGATGGGCGGGAGAGGGTAGGGTGACGACACAAACAACGAAATTCCGCCCTTTCCTTTGAGCTTTCGATGCTGCCTTTGATGTTTGAGCCAGTGTTGATAATATCTGCTATATGTCGACAATATTCGAAAATATCGCGATATTTTCGGCAAAACAATATATTGCCGAGTAAATATCACTATATTTTCCAAATATCGGCAAAATATCGCCATATTTTGAAAATATTGGCTATGTTTATTTTGCAGATATTGCCGATAAGATGTTTTCTGGACCCTCGCCGATATTTTGCTGATACTAATATTATCAACACTGGCTTGAGCCATGATTCCTGTGGATTGAGGCAAGGAAAATACTGCTGTTGGAGAAATGACAAATCTGGTTTGCTAATTTTTCTTCAAAGCATTTGGGATCACCTCAAATATGGATTTTACACAATGAGAGACAGGGAAAACATTTTTCCTTCATCTGAAAGTGAAAAAATGAAAGGAAAAACCATGGCTTATGAAGTTCCATGGGCCTTTTCTGTGGACACATGTCAAACACATCAGGACACATCTAGTGCATGTGGCATGTGCTTGTTTTAGGATACTTGCCAAACATGCCCGACTTGAGTTTGACACGTGGGATATGGACATAGGTCCCCTCTAGGATGTGTCGTGTTTCTCAAGTGTGTGTGTGTGTGTGTATTCAAACTTCTTTTGTTTGCTGATAGTGGTTGATCCTTAAGCATAACCTTCAAAGTCTTCAATGGTGAACTTTTGAAAGGGTTTTTTTACATATTATGAGATAAACATGCTTGATGTTGCTTTGATACCATGATAAAGTGAATGCAAGTAGAATACTAGTAGAAACTGATAGCTGTATGAAATGAAAGAGAGATCAGTATATTATTCAATCGATTCACATAAATGCCAAATTTATAGTACATGATTGGCTAAAAATCAACAGTAGTCATGTAACAGTGTAACTCAGTTGTCTCTGGACTCACCAAGTCTTGTTCATTCACTCCCTCATTATTGTTGTCCTTACCACATGGCTAATTTGGGTACTATTACTTATACAAAATAGACATAAAATATATTACCAAAATGAGTACATATTGAAAACATGGAAACTCCATGCTGATAGGTGTAAAGGTAAACATGTTGACTCCATTGGCCAATGTTGGAAGAGGGAGTCAATAGGAGAATCGTGTCTCCAAATGTTGGTCTTGCTAACATTATCATATATTTTTAATGTAACATACGATGAAAAGCTCTATCCTAAACACTAGTATCTATGACTGAAATAACCATGCATAAGATAATATCCATATCTGATTTAATCTGCCAATGTTTGTTGTACCATGTCTGATTTGACATTATTTTCCAAATCCCGTTTTCCCTTAGCAAGCAACCAATTGAGAGTTTTTTCGGGGGATGTACTCCCATATTTTTCCTTTTCTATGCAAATTTACCAATTCTTCCAGCATCGATAATAATGAATCTACATTTTGTTCTTGCTTGCTCATGATCCCCTGTTTAAAATTTACTTGGGGAGAAGCTACTTCCATTTGATGATCCATGTTCCTTGTGTAGTTTTTTCTTGAATGTTCGACATGTACTTCCTTCCTCCAATTCTCTCTTTTTTCCTTAAGTTCATGATATCTTACTAGTTTGATACCGTCTTCTTTGTATAATATTTTGTGCTATCTCCCTCTTACAAAGAAGCATGTTTGATTATAAATTAGATATTTATCTTTTCTATAAAGCGGACATAATATCCTAACCCATTAGAGATATTTATTGATTTTCTCAATGTGCAATGAAAATCCTAACAGCTTTTGATCTCATACCAACAATACTTTTAAACTTTACTTTTGTAGTTCTAGAGATAGTATTTTTTAATAACTACAATTGGACTAAAGGACCTAGGTCTTGTCTATTTGATTTGGATGAGGCAGGGGAAACTTCAAACATGAACACTATGATTGGGTCTTCAATGTTCTTTCAAGTAATTCTTCTGAGTATCTACTTAATGCACTTAAGCCAAGGTGAGTTATGCAACTTATACTTTTCAATGGTGTATTAATCTATCTTTTCTTGTTGGTTGTTGTAAAGAAGAGAAAAAATCTCCAATGGGATGAGTATTTATTCTCTGTTTTTTGTGAAGAGTAGAAAGTAATAGCTAGGAACTTTGCTTGGTTTCAAATGGTTGTTTCTATGTTGATTGTTTAAAAAGGAAGTTTAGGCTACATGCTATGAGACAATCACCAATGATATCTTAGATTCATTCCTTGTAATGAGATATTGTGGTAATCTACTTTCATTACCTTTATCCTGCTAGTTTTATTTATCTGAGTACAGACATGAGAATATAATATTTTCACCAAAAAACTTTCACAATTTTGATTGCTTATTAGTACATATTTATGAGCAAAATTTGTCCCAAAAATGGACATCCAGGAGGAATATCACCCTCCAGTCAAAAATGGTCAAGCTGAAAATAGATTGTCCACTCTGAATTTGTCAAGCACTCCTAAAGTTGACTCTACCTCTAAATATAGAAGAAAGGGAACCCTATGAGAATGAGCATCACATCTTTAGCACCTTTGTTTACCAGCGTTTCATGTTTTTTTACACATCTCCATAAAGTTTTGAATGTTAACCCGTTCAATATATTTGTGAAGAGGTATGCAAGTTGATCTGTCGTATTGTAGTAGACAACTTCAACCTCCTTTTTTTGCACTAGTTATTTGATGAAATAATGGTGTATCTCATTGTGCTTGGCTCTTTTTGTGCTGAACCATATCCTGGTTTTCATGGTATAAGTGTGTGTCTTAAATCTATTCAAGATTCATATCAACTAGCATCTTGCCTAGCCATATTGCTCAACCTATTGCATTGACTGCAAGTTTGTATTTTGCTTTTTTGCAAAAATTCTTGGAATGTGGGTATGGGTGTCTGAAATAGACAGAAGCTCTGCTTAAGATTGCAGAAAATATCATATTAAGGTGACAATAATATATATTAAGAAATTTTTTTTTAGGAAAAAAGGGGAAAATTACAAGAAATGAAAAGAAGATAATGGAACCATAATACGTAGTAGCTAATACATCTGTGTGTGCCACCTCTGAGTGTTTGAATTCCAAAATTCCATCTTGGAGCCAAAATATTTATCAGCACACCTTAGAGGGAGGGAGCCCAAGCTGAACCCTAGAATGTTCAGATCCTCAAACTGCTTACTGAAAATCTTTTTGGCATGGAAAAGGTTGTTCTAGAGTCTTTGTCATATGATTCCAGAAAACTGTTTATAGAAATTTAGAAAATGCAGATGCAGGTTGGACTGGGGGAGGGGTGAGTGGGGGGGTTTGTGCATCTGAATGGATTGGAGATGGCGAAGTAAGAAGCCTATTTATATCTATAAGATGAAATCTATTTATGAGTTGATGCAGTGTTCCTTTGGCATAGGGTTCCTCTTGACTAAAGGTGGGGGGCTTGGAGATTTGGTGGACAGATGGTTGTAGCAGCGTCAATCCATTTAGAAGTCTCATATCTCCTTTAATAAGTAATTTTGGGGTTGGTTGTTGCTTAATCAGAGATTAGCTATCAAGAGTAGGCTGCACAAAGTTGGCATTATGAATTCAACTTGTGTGCTATTTGTAGCAGTGTCAATCCATTTGGAAGTATTGTGCCTCCTTTAAACATAAAGTTTGGGGTTGGTTGTTCCTTCATCACAGATTTGCTGCCAAGAGTAGGTTGCACAAAGTTGGCATCACTAATTTAGTCTGTGTAGTGTGCAGTAAGGAGGAAACTATATGTTGAGATTTCAATCTAAACAATCAATGCAAGACTGGAATCTCACCTCTCTTACTCAAGGTTTCTTGGATCTAATCTCCGTGAATTTCAGCATTAGGGCAGATTTGAAATATTAATTTAGAGCAGAAAATAGCAAACAATATTTCACTTGAGTTCTACCTAACACAGTAGGCACCCTAAGAGAAAAGATACCAAACAAATTCTAATTTTCATCCCTTAGAGAATAGAATGACTGATCACTTTGGTGTGTTTTCCAAGTGACTCTCAAGCCTCCTCTTATACTTTTTTTGTTGACATCTCAACGGCCGAGATTAAGTCCCTAATCAATGACTAAGATTAGATCTGGCTTGATCCATGTCTTTTGGACCATCCTAACACAGATTCATATTAATACACATTAATATTTATTTTCCCTAAGTTTAGACTTAGGGACTCCATTAAAAATATTAATTATTTTAATATCTCCTGATTTGTTTAGAATCTGCCCAAACCCTTTCTGGGTATTGGAGATCTCATGTGCCCCAACCTCCCCACCAAATTTCGTGGCTAGAGCACATCCGATGCTACCCAAAATCAACACTCTCTCTTAGTGAGGATTGTGCTTGAGCAATACTCCTTACTGAGTATTACTCTGATCATCTGACATCGGTACCTGTGTTGATGCTAGGCCTTCTTGCCCAACATCCTCTGCACTGCTGCCTCCTGTACCGCTGCCCATGGTTCTGCCATTGCCACTACTGCATTTGTATGACAACTCCCTCTGCATCCGTGCTACTGTTGGTCCTTTCTCCCAGCATTGCATCTACACTACACCTCCTCTCATCAAGCTGCATTGTGCTACCCACTGTTGCATTGCAACTCAATTACTGATAAGTAAGTAAATGATCTCCCAACTGACGTCCCTGTTGGGCTAGAGACACCCATTGATGCTGAAGCTCCCTCTGCCGCTGACAAGTGCTCCCTATCTCTGACCTTTGCGCTGCTGCAACAACTCCCTGCATCTCGCATCGTTGCACACCTCTCTGTGCCTTCCTGCATTGGTGAAACACTCTTGTGCCTCTCATATTGCTGCAGCCTGCTAGCTCTGCGCTGTCTCGGGACTCTTGCACTGTAGCTCTCTCTGCCGCTCCATCCGCATCCGTCTCTACCCACTTAGCCAGTACTGCTACTCCTCGTCGGGGCTCCTGTAGCAAGGTCTAATCCAAGAGGCTGGGTACCTCGAGTATCCTGCCTCTCATCGCCTGTAGTCCATCTGACTACAGCTCGATGTCTCCCCACTTCCGCTCAAGTGGTGCATGTGCACTCATGGCACAATCATCGTCTGTCAAAACTTCCTTCTCTGCCCGTGTTGGCGCTGCCTTAGTCTTGGAAGACTCTCCCTTACTCTTCTTCCTTGGGCACTGGGTTGCATAGTGACCCATCTCCCCACAGTGGAAGCACTTGATCTTGGAGAGATCTTTCTTTTTCCACTTCTCTTGCTTTCCCTCAGATGCTAGGGCCACATCCTCCTCCTCCTTCTTGACCTTGATCCCTTTGCTGCTGCTACCTATCTTCGACTACCGTCTGATCTCTTCCTGGCAAAGAGCTGCCTACATCTCGTTCCAAGGTGAGAGAGTCCCTTTGCCCAGGATACTTTGGAAAAACACTTCCCAATCTTCTGAGACAACATTCAGGGCTGTCCTCACCATAAGCTCCTAATCCGGTGTCACTCCTATAGCAGTTAACTAGTCTCGGATGTCATTCAGTCCTCCGAGGAAGGTGTCAATTGACTGACCCTTCTTCATTTGATACGACCTTATTTGGTTCTCGAGCAGCATTCTTCTTTGCACATAAGTATGCTGGTACAGGTTCTTGAGAGCCTCCCACATCTCAGCTGCCGTTTCCTTCTCAGTTATATGTGGTACCACATGATCCTTGACCCCGTCAAGGATAATGCATTTGGCCCTCGCCATCGCCTCTTCATACTTGTCGTTATCGTTGGGGTCGACTGGGATAGCTATAACCTTCAAGGCGAAGTTCTTGACACGATTCCTGTCAAGCACTGATAAGATTCTGGCTTTCCAGACTGCGAAGTTCGATGCTCTGTCTAGTCTATCCTGGTCTCTTACCCCGTGTAGTTCCCTGACGCTTCTCTAGTTCCCTCCTGTAAGTTCTCTGTTCGACTCCTCTGAGTCTCTACTTCCCGTTTGGAAGTTCTCTTCTGGACTCCCTCTGAGTCTTGATTTCCCTCCTAGAAATCCTTCTGCCTCTTGTTGAGATGCCCCGTACTCTGATCGTCTTGTGCAACTGCACTGCTGATCTAGGTTCCTCGGCTAGAAACCCTCGGTAACAACTCCTTTGGCCTTGCTTTGTCAGGTATTGTTCTGACTACAGTACCTCATGCGCTCCACTCTGCAATATTTTTGTAGCCTTCTAGACTCCAACAACTTCCTCTTTGTGAACTGTGTCAGCCCCTCTCTGCCTCACAC
>APFE030875844.1:0-29160 GCA_000404065.3 Pinus taeda
GTGGAAAAAGTGTTAGCATCACAAGCCAAGTCTACTCAAATACAAGCTACAATTAATCAATGTTCTGTTCTCTTGAAAAATAAGCCATTCATGATAAAGAGAGCATAAATTAGTTAGAATCCAACTTGTAAAACTACACTAAAACTAGTCTAGAAAAATAGAGTAAAGAGGGAAGCATTATGAACAAGACAACTGCAACTACCATTAGATATTAAAGCAAATACAACACACAATCCCGGGAGAAAATAAAATGCAATAATTCAAACTGTACAAGGCAGGGGCCCCCTTCTACCTATAAAGTCAAAGCATACTTAAAATTGCATGAATGAAAATCTAATCTACCTTAAATTCTACAAAGCAATAAATCTAATCTACTTACATCCTAATGTGCTCCATGACATCTACTTCACATCTCCTTCCATGTTGAGAACATCAAAGCTTTATTCAATTTCTTCAAAAGTGCAAAGTACAAAAGCTTTCAAAAGCCATGAGACTAAAAAGAGACTAAAAATAGACTTTCATAAGCTAAGCTTAAGAACTAAGTAATGAAGGAGAGAGATCTCCTATTTATACAAAAAGATGAGAGCCATCTCATTAATGATAATCCATGAATTTCTCCCTCTACCTCTAGAGTCCTAATCAAAATAGGAACTGATAAGACACATGTCTTTTTAGAGTTACAATACAATTAGGAGATGTGACACCTATCCTCATGATCCCATGATTCTTTCCACTCAAATTCGAATTTGGCCTTAGAGTGCCACATAAGGGTCTTCTAGAAGCCTCCTTTCAACCTACACATGTCAACAATCTCAACCCATTTGTTAGGTATAAGCATATGCACATTATTTTCTAACTTTTAACCACCACTTAAAAAGGCTAAGAATTAATAAAGTTTGGAAAAACATAAATGTGGCCCAATGATAATGAAAGTGGGATGAATGTAGTGACATAGTAGTGAAATGGAGGTGATATAATGGACATAATAGTGAAAGTGAAATTGAAATGAATGACATTTTCAAGACCCAACAATCATCCCTGATTACAGAGTGAAAATTTTGTTTTTCATTTCATGGGCCATGCACTAGACTAGGACTAACAACCATAAGTCTAGATGAAGGCCATGAATGGAAATGTAGACATAAGATAGACACAACATTCTTCTCTTCATTTGGGAAGAGAGAATGGGAGGATTGGGTAATCATATGGCAGTTGATACTCTTTGAGGATGTGTAGGGCATCCAAGACAAGAGTAGGCAAGAGGACCGATATTCTTTGAGTTTGGGAACCCAAGATAAGAATAGTCCTAAAAAGTCATACTCGAGGAACACCTGGGTGGGTATGTACCATTAGAGACAATGATGAAGGTGTCTATAAAACACTAATCTCACCAACATTGTAGCTCACGGTCTCATAAGAGATGGAGTTATTAGTCAAGGCCTTTCACTATGACAATGTTGACTGATATGATGCTATAACAGATGGATTGCTAATCCAGTTTCTCTTATGTGAATTCTTCAAGATTGATAATAACCAAACACCTTGTAATGTTGTATGAATACCTCCCTAGTTAAGAGGGGGTGTTGAAGGAAGTGTAACTAGGTTTGGTCTTCATACATGTACTTTTTATATTTGTACTTATTCAAGAAAATAAATATTAATTTTATAATATATGTCAATGAGTTTCTTGCTCATTGAAGTAGGTCTAACACATGTCAAAGTTCTATAGATGAGTCAAATAGTCAAGAGAAAATATTGAAGGCTTTAATGTCATGTTACACCATGTATAAATATATATTAAAGTCAAAGGGAAAATATCCAAGAAAATTCAAGTCTACTCCTATGCAATGGCACCTTCAAGAAGCTCCTTCAAGCATGCTACACCACCATGGAAACTATCCAAAGTCTGCTCAACAAATCAACCACCAAATTTCCTCAAAGTTAGCCTATAATTAAGAGGACTAGTCAGCCTAAATGGAGAGACAATCCTCTATTTATAGAGGTTGTCCACTCCAAATATAACGCATCAATTGGGCTATGAAATCCACAAAAAAAAGAGGACTAGAAGAATGAAGAAAGCCAAGATAAAAGGTCTACTAGGGTAGCGAGATAAGGAGGAAGAACAACGAAGTCTAAAGGACTGTTTTCCAGGGTATACACAATCACACGCGCAATAAAGTGAAGAAAAGTTTGTGGATATATCAGCAGTGAAATCACAGTTGTATATTCTTCATTGTTTGGGATAGTAATTAGACCTACAAGGCATCCTACTCTAGCATGGAATAAAGACACTCAAGCAAAGGAGAGAAGGGCATATAAACCTAGTAATCCTCCCACACGTGCGAGAAACTAGGGCAGCATAACAACAACATTGTCATGCACTCATATCTCAATAAGGACCTTGGTTGGGCAATGTTGAAGTCTACTTGTGCAAGAATAGAAGAGGAACACCTCACCTAGAAGACCCACTCAAAGAAGTATATCTCTAGACAAGATTCATAGTAAGAGAATGAAGTGCCAGAACAAGGAGGATGAAGTGCCAGAAGAAGTGTTGGGGAATAAGGTGCAGAAAGAAGGAAGGACTTGACTTGTGCTTGTAGGATACTCTTGTCAGTGGTTTAGGGTTTGGCATTGATCAATAGAAGCTTCAATAAGAGAAATTCACTAAAGGGTTTTCCTCTCAAGAGAAGAGAGGTTTTGGCCCTGGCAGAGAGCCAACATCTGGTGTTCCTGTTTTTATTTTTTAATAACAATTTGATGAAGTACACACATATTCACTAATAAGAAGAAGAAGACGAATAAGCTAATAAGAAAAGTAAAGACTCCACAAATTGTTATCAAGTAAAGAAGAATCACATTACGCTACTTTGCCCTAGATTCTTCAACAACTACATGGGTTTCTTAGGAAGCCACGGGGTGCATTATTAGCATGAAAATATATGCTAAAGTTTAAGGGCATGCAAGGGAGCATTGAATCATTTTTAGTTCTTGATCTTACATTCTATGAAAATTCTTGGGGGAGAGCCAAGTTTCCATTATTGTAATGTCAATATGGGAATGTAAACAACATGGAAAACTATGACCCTATGTGAATGAAATTGTTGCCATTCAATGGAATAATTATAGCCAAGAATCCTTGAAACACCCAATTATAACGCACCCCCCACTATCCACAACCCCAACTATGGGTAGAAGGAGGTAGTTAGTACAATGACCCGACTCACATTCTCACGTTATAGGAAAGGGGTCTAAATTTTCTCTTTTTTTTACCCTTCTGAAGCTCGAATGAATTATACCATTGCATTCATTTTGGTAAGACCTTAAGATCAATATAAAAAATTTCCCATTCGAATCAAAAGATATGTCCACTTAAGATTTGGTCATTCAATTAACGCCACTTCATCATCATGCCATGTGGCACTCACGTGGTTATGCCAGTTGGCCACCTTATCGCCACATGGAAGTGTTGCCTTGGCTACTGACCTGTTCATACAAATCATGTAATAACCCCACTACACAACGAGTTTGACCCAACCCATAACATTTATGTTTTATTTGAAAGGAATTATGGGTGCAGACCCCTCGCGGCCATGCCACCTCGGAGGTAGCCATGTCTGAAATAATTCATGTCATCCCTTTCCATTTATTTTGGGAATGACTCTTCCATGATTCTGTGGAACCTGACAATCCCTTCTCCCTCATTTCCTCTCAGTATTTACAACAAAAACGTGCTCTCAATCCCACTCCTACCATGACATCTTGAAGTTTAAATATTGGGATTTATTTGCGTAACCCCTCACTATTTCTTTCAAGGAAAAAACATCGAGTGACATCATCACCCCATTTCGCTGAGGTGAAGTTCCCTTTTGCGTGGCCCCACCCAACACATGCCACGTGCTATTTGGATCTAGGATCCACGGGCCCCCAAAAAATCCCCAAGACACACTAACATGTACTCTATTCTCTGGATGCCACATGGCCCTAAGGCCATGTCATCTGCCACATTAGGCGTGGGTCTCACCTAGTTCTCTGAGGTTTGGCAAGTGAAAAATCCATGTTAAAATGATCTCTTGCGCCTTTCTTATGGGCCAACCCCACCTGTTGAGTCATCTTAGAAATGAAAAATCTCAAAAAAAAAATCCCTTGGGATTCCTCCAAAAATCACCAAGGAACAAGGTTCCAAGAGGCGTGAAAGGGCTTAAGGGTAAGGCATCTAACAATTGTGATTTCCCCTATCTATGTTGTTGGGCATGGGGCTTGGTCTCATGATGCATAAGCTCAACCTCCTCGTGTTCCTTCAACCATGTGACACTTTCTCATGTATATGCTTGAATTGTTCACTGCCTTGGGTGCTTGATCATCATGACCACACCTATGGCCAAGGGCCTAGCCTCTTAGTGCTTTTAACTTGACCCTCGTTCGTTCCATATATGCATATTTATTTAGCCCACAGGCTACCGGTCCTAAGCTTAAGAGAACTTAGCCAAAATCAACCTGCAAAATACACACACACACATACATATACGAGAAAATCCTCCATGGGTTTGTAACATATAAAATAAGGTTTACTGGCCTCCTCGTTCCTAGGCATTCACTCATTTGATTAACATAGGTCATTTACCTTTTCATGCACAGGTCATATAGACCAATCCACAAATTCAGGATATCTAACAGGAATACAACATTTCATAAAGACATTCCCGAACATTTCTAAGCAGGAATTTCACATTCCTTATTATTAACATGTACCAATCCTTAAGATAGTGTCGAAATACAAACATGGGTTAGCTTAATTAACTGCTCAATAACATAGATTTGTATCTCTTCATTCTCTAATAGTATTAAACTAATTCAAAAAATGCATACCCCCTTTGAAGCATCAAAAAAAAAAAAAACGAGCAAAAAAAAAAATGCATACCCCCTTCGAAGCAACCAAAAGGAAAAAAAATCGAGAAAAAAAAAAAAAAAAAAAATTCCCCAGCTGCCCTCAATCTCAGAGTATTTGCAAGAAAATACCATTTCACAGGATCTTTAAACAAAAGTGTAGTACACAACACTCCTCAACATCAACATAACATTATTTTGATGCAAATAACGGAGAAATAACAATAACCACAAGCAAAAAACATAAGAGTGTATATATATTATAAGGTATTTGGAAACGGAGAGTCAGAGTCTAACTCTCCACCCAACCATAGACCAACTACAACCACTGTTTCTTATAGTTGTCACCCCCGATCCAGATTCCAGTGCTTTAGGTGGAGTGCTTCCGAGAGGAAACTTCAGCCAATATAAACAGTTGAAATAAGATGTCAAAAGGCCACGCTACCTTCATCTGCCAGCCACATGAGCTTCCACTTGGTCTCTTCTGATTCTTTAGATGAAATCAACATCAATGATAGGATATCATAGTACATCGAATTTTCAACTCACTTTTGGATAAGATAGTCCACATTAAGGGAAGGTCCATAAGTTGATAATATATTGATGGGTAAAGAGATCACCTTTCCATGTGATTCATTAGTGATTCAAGCATTAGAGCTTCAACCCCAAGGTAACTCTTCATGGTTCATAAGCCCTCATAAGCACCTAAGTATCTCTTTCCAATCCAGTAGGTTCATCAATCCACAAGCTTCTAGTGGGTTCTTCACCCTTATAGGAAATTCATTGCTCTCTCTACAATGCTTTCACCCAACAAGCCTCTAAGAAAGTTCTTCATCTAGTGTTAATCTCTCTAGAGATAATAAACATTGATCATTGCTTTCTTTGCATTTTCAGTGTTCTTCTCCACTGCATGTGTGTTCTCTGCCCTTGAGTTTGAGAGTTTGTTCCTCCATTTTTCCTCTATTGCGTATGCATATCCATGTGGGAATATGAGCCATTCCAAACAAACTAACTATGTGTCTTCTTCCCATCTTCTCGCTAGTTAATCTCCCAAGATAACACAGCCCATGTTGTCTTTAAGTTTTGTTATTTTCTTGCTTGTTGTTAAAGCTAAAGATCACTCGAGCTTGTCCTTTCCTTTTTTAGTTAATTTATGGCACAATCAACCCATTTAAATACACTCAGCCCCAGGATTGATATTTAGCACAATCCCTTCCTTAAGTAATCTCCTTCCCCAAGCAAATATGGAATATGTGTCCCTTTCTCTTAGCCTTTTAAATAATTACAATTTATTTACAAATGGGAAAATATTAGCCAGGGGATGTCACATTCCCCTCCCCCTTGGGAGGAACACTTTCCTCGGTGTTCAATAACCATATACAAACAAAACATGCTTTAGACAAATTATTGCTCATATGGAGATTTATATACACAACTTTGTGCAACATTTACAACGTATTTACATTTTCATTACTCAGTAAGAAAGGATATGTTGTCCGCATCTGGTCAACCATTTCCCACATGGCTTCCTGAGGCCCAAAGTGCCTCCACTACACTTTGACTTGCTCTATTACTTGATTCCAGAGCGTGAGTTTCCTCCACTCTAGGATGCAGAGAGGTTTTGGTTGGAAATATACCTCTAGTTCTACCTGTAACACAAACCAATCAATTACATGATTAGCATCCTGCACATATATTTTAAGCAATGAAACATGAAAAAACATCATGAAATCTTATTGTTGGAGTCAAGGCCAGCCTATAGGCCATTGGTATTATAGTTTCAAACACTTTAAATGGCACACAAAATTGTGGTGCAAGCTTGGCACATGACCCAAATTTCAAGGAGATTTTCTTGGGTCTAACTCGTAGGAAAACATGTTCCCCAACTTGGAAATCCTTGTGAACCCTATGTTGATCCACATAGTTCTTATGTTTGTACTATGCCGCTTGTAAATTCTACTTAATAACTTACATTTACTATTCCATGTCTTTCAACATATCAAGCCCAATAAGGACCCTATTCACTGGATCGCTCTAGTTGATAGGTGTGTTACAACTCCTCCCTTAAAGTGCTTCACATGGGCTCATTCTTAGTGACTCTTGATACCCATTATTGTATGCAAACTCTACAAGACGAAGATATTCTTCCCACTTTTTTGGCTGATGCATTACATACATACTTATCATGTCTTCAAGAATTCTGTTAGTTTTTCTGTTTTCCCATTTGTTTGAGGATGATATGTTGTGCTAAATGCCAACTCAGTTCTCAATCAGGAAAATAGTTCTCTCTGAAACTTTGAACTAAGCTTGACATCTCTATCCGAGACCATATTCTTGGGATCTCCATGCAATCTCACAATCTCCTTAATGAAAAATCCAGCCACCTTGCTAGCTAAATTTGTAGACTTAACAACTACAAAGTGAGCCACCTTGTTATATATCTGATATAAAATATAAGATAATGCAAATAAACCCAAGAAATAAGATAGAAATGCTTTTTTATTATCAAACCGTTAAGGTAGGGCAACACCATACATTCACTCCTTAAGGAAGGAGAACACTCCACAAGCCATATGCTTGTACATACAATAATCCTTGACTATTCCTTCCCATTCTCCATGTGGAGTCTCTAGCCTCTATATAGGTCTCATACATGCAATACTATGGATCATTACCATGGTTCCCTCATACCATCCATTAATACCATGGGCCCATTACATTATTACTAACTACTTGTGGTCCCTTACATGATATGGGTTAACCACCTTATTTATTACTATGGCCCATCCCATTATTACATTATTACCTTTGGTACCTCCCTTGGTACCCCATATTATCCCCCCTAGGTATCTAACATTCCACCCCCCTAAGCATGTTTCGTCCCTGAAACATGGGAAGAACACAAATAATAAGATCTACTCAAAAGAGTAGTCCACTAGTACCATGCACGTGCATCTAGCCATCCAAGAGAAAGGTGAACCCTCGATCTCACTAGTGCCTCGCTCGCTTGAGATGGAAGTTGACCGTGGCAGCTCTTCTGTGTTGATGTGTAGTAGGTGGATCTTTGCTCCTCACTATCCGTCATACGGGGATTGTTGTCCCTGTGACTACTTGGTTGCCATCTTGATGGTTGTCTTGCAGGGTGATGTGGGTGATGATATGTTGAAGTTTTAACCCACGGTGTCTTTTTATTTAATTCACCCTACTGTGGTGCCTGTTGTGGTGTCTTCTTTTCCAATATGACTTCAACCACTGAACCCTCATCAGATGTGTCAGCATTTGTTACCTTTCCATCTTCAGACTCTGTTTGTGTTTGGTTGTCAACCATCAACTGCTCATCATCTGATATGTCAGTCCCTGGAACATCTTCTGAGTCAACCTCCGTGGACTCTACCTGTTTATTTGTGGAAATATCCTGTAATGCAATTTTCTTCTTTTTATACAAGAGCTTCAGGAATTTCTTCTACACATTAATATTTATAGTACCCACTGATTCCATCCACGGGTATCCCAAAACAACATCCATATTATCTGTCTCTGAAGTATAAAAATCACCATGCAACACATACTTATCCATAGAAAGCTTCAAATCCTTATAAATTTGAATATCTTCATCATCAACCTGTGTATTTTCAAGGTGTTTCGCTGGGATTTGCAATTTTTTTGCCAAGTTAACATTGATAAAATTATGCTTGCAACTAGGATTTATAGAAACAATGATCTTCTCCTTTTGAATCAATCCATGAACCTGTAATAAGGATATACCAGTAGGAAATAGCTCCACATGTTTCTCCTTATATTGTTTTCTGGCATGAGACCATCTGTCTAAAAGTAATTTTTCAAATTCTTCATCGGGCAGGTTGGAACACTTCTTTTGGTTAAGTAATCCCCACCATGTGGCTACCTCATCTTCAAAATTAAACACTACAAAAGTTCTCCAATTATGTGCCCATAATGACTTGTGTTTTTTTATGTATTCTTCAATAGTAGGACCATTATCTTTTCCTGTAAAAGCCATGAAGAGGGTTTTGAAAAATTCACTTACTTGGCGAAATTTTGAAATTGTCACAGTTTAGTCAATATTGCTCAGAATCCCTATTATGACCTGTTTTTGGAAAAGGAACAACCATTCTGCATCTACCCATATGATATAAATTCTGATCCAGACACTAGAATTTCAGATCTGCGCTGCAACTCTCTCGTCGTCCCCAAAATTTCTACAAAAAGAGTTGATTTAAAATCAGCGATATCTCCCTCATCCGGACTCCGATTCGAACGAATGTTTTTTGAAATAGGGTATATTTTTACATAGGATCCAGATCTACAATTAGATTTTGCAGATCTTGCACCAGGACATCCAGATTTGCGCCGCAAACTCGCTGCTCTGAAAAATTGTCTGCAACCCCACTGATTTTTAGATCAGCGATATCTCCTTCATCCGGACTCCGATTCGACCGATTTTTTTTTCAAATAGGGTGTTATTTCACATAGGATCCAGATATGCAATTAGATTTTATAGATCTTGCACTAGGATGTATAGATTTGCACCGCAATTTCGCTGCCCCGAAAAATTGTCTACAACTCCACTGATTTTTAAATCAGCGATATTTCCTTCATTCGGACTCCGATTTGACCGATTTTTTTTTTGAAATCGGGTATTTTTTCACAAAAGAATCTAGATCTACAATTATATTTTACAGATCTTGCACCAAAACGTACAGATCTGATCTGCAAACTCGCCGCCCCCAAATAGAAAAAATTCTCCACTTTTTTGCCCAAGAAAGTGCTCTGATACCACTTGTTATACATCTGATATAAAATATAAGATAATGCAAATAAACCCAAGAAATAAGATAGAAATGCTTCTTTATTATCAAACCCTTAAGGTAGGGCAACACCATACATTCACTCCTTAAGGAAGGAGAACACTCCACAAGCCATATGCTTGTACATACAATAATCCTTGACTATTCCTTCCCATCCTCCATGTGGAGTCTCTAGCCTCTATATAGGCCTCATACATGCAATACTATGGATCATTACCATGGTTCCCTCATACCATCCACTAATACCATGGGCCCATTACATTATTACTAACTACTTGTGGTCCCTTACATGATATGGGTTAACCACCTTATTTATTACTATGGCCCATCCCATTATTACATTATTACCTTGGGTACCTCCCTTGGTACCCCATATTATCCCCCCTAGGTATATAAGACATCTTGCTCAACTTTTCGATCACTACCATGATTGCATCATGCTACATATGTGTCCTTGGAGGCCCTATAATAAAATCCATAGAAATCACGTCCTGCCTCCATTATAGAATGGGAATATCCTACAATGTCTATTGGGTGCTTGCACTTAGCCTTTACTTGTTGGCATTCTATGCACTTGGAGATGAAATATGCCACCTCCCTTTTCAAATCGGGCTAGAAATATAATTTCTTGATGGTTTTTAATGTCTTTTGATTACCTGGGTGGCCAAAGTATGGCTTGACATGAAAGTATTTTAATATGATTTCTTCAAGTTTCTATTATTTGGCACAAAAATTTTGCTTTTGAATTTAATCATCCCACTTTCAGTGAGGTTGTACTCCCTACTCTTCGTGCTCTCAGAACCTTGCTACAATTTCTTTTTTAGTTGCTAATTTTTTCATCCTACTACAGAACATATTTTATCCTTTCTTCAAGATAAGTTCCATAGGGACTCATGGTTGTTAGGTGGTTCACTTGCACTCTTTTGTTGAGTGCATCAACAACCCTATTTTCCTTACCCTTGATATATTTAATTTCAAGGTCAAATTCTCTAAGCATGGCCAACCGTCTTTCTTGCCTTGAGTTTAACTTTGGTTGTTCAAACAAATATTTCAACCCCCCCCCCATGATCAGTCATTAAAGTAAACCATTTGTCGAGCAGGTAATGCCTCCACATCTTCAATGCAATTATGATGGAAGCTGATTCCAAATCACGAGTCACATAATTTTTCTCTTGCTCATTTAATTTTTGAGATTCGTAATAGACCACTTGGCCTTATTGCATCAAGAATCCACCAAGTCCCTCCTTATAGGAATCCATGCATACAATGAAATTCTTTCCTTGGTCCGCAATTTTTAGCATTGATGCATTACTTTTAAAATTGGCAACTAGGGACAAACTCCACATGGGTTATCTTGTTTATGACAAATGATATTTTTCTTGGATTCCTCTCTCCAAGAGGTGTAGGATTGATCTAAATATCATCTGATTCTTACATATACAAATGAAGTTATGAATTTATTTTTATTATGGTCAAATTGTCAAGGTCAGCGAACAAACTTATGTAAGCTCAGAAGCCCAAAAATCACGTCTATTCATCCTCAACATTGCATATAAATAGAAGGTGACTTAGCCTCATTTGGACACATGCATCTTCACACTTCTCTCTCCCTCTCCTCATTGGTTGGGTACGGATTTCTGGGTCTCTCTCTCTCCACACATCCGAAAGTTCAGGCGAAATTTCAAGAGGCCAAAATTTCAGGAGGCTGAAATTTTAGGAGAGTGAAATTTTAGGAGGCCGTAATTTTAGGAGAGTGAAATTTTAGGAGGCTGAAATTTCAAGAGAGCGAAATTTCATGAGACCGAAATTTTAGGAGAGCGAAATTTCAGGAGACCGAATTTATGGACAATTTGACTAAGCGTTGACCAGCATGCATTGACCTGCTTTGACTACATTTTTGTGAGGGTTGTCTCTTTAGAAAGATCGCGTTTATGGGCACAAAAATTTAGGCTAAATGTTGACTATTAACCAGTGTTGACTACAGCTAGGGCTAACCGCAGGTGGGCTATTTTACCAAACTTTTACTAGGATGATTTTGAATGTTTTGAGGATTTTTTGATCTTGTTGTTTGGAGGCCGAAGTTGACTAAAGTTGACCGATTTGCTGAGGGTCAAATCTGCCCTCTTGACCAACATTGAATTTTCTGGGTAGGGCCCTTTTGTTGCTATTATAAATTATCTAATTTATAAATTGTACTCTCTCTCTATTGAACTATTAAAGACTAAAAGAAGATTTGATCAAGGGTTCCCCACATTGGGGTTTGTCCCTGGCTTGTGCCACATCTTGTGTCTACTTGTCTTGGCTTGTATTCTATTGTTTATGTTTATGTTCTATCTGCATTTTACTATCATGTTGATGTGATTGCTAATCTGAATATTGATACTGGGCTAGTAAAGAAATTGAAGTAAAATTTCTCTAAAGCATAGAACATACCATTGTTGCCTAAAATTAACTTGGTATCACAGCTAAGGTGAAGATAAAGCCCAAGAAAGAGTGAAAGAGCAATCACCAAAGATAGTTGGACAAGGAAAGAAGGTTTAATGGGTTCCTCATCCTACTTCCCGGTTGAAGACAAGCTCCATGATATATTTGACAATCATGGATGAAAGATGTCACTTGATTTGACCATGGAAGAAAAAGAAGTGATGGACTATGTGCAAGGTAAAATCCCTTAACCTCCTTCAAATGCACCGACTACTGCAAAGACCAAGTACAATAGGGTTAAAGTCAAAGAAAATAAGATTATTAAGGATTCCATTGACAAGAATCTGGTGGCCTACATCTCCGAATTGATAACCTCCAAGGAGATCTACGACAGGTTGGTCAACATGTTCAAGGTTAGTAATGCTAATAAAATTCTATTTCTCAAGAATAAGTTGAACGATATTAAGAAGGGCAAGGATGAGGATATTCAATCCTATTTCTTGAGGATTATTGAGATCAAGAATGAACTACTCTCGATTAGAGAAGTCATTCCTGACAGAGAACTTACTCTCACCACCCTTGGAGGACTCCCACATGAGTGGTATGTATTTAGAACCACTGTCCTCAACAATGATCGAATTCTAGGATTTGAAGAATTTATGTCGAGATGCATTCAAGAAGAAACAAGAATGGTGGAGCAAGAAATACCTTCTAATGGAAGCAACCCCACTGAATTTAGCACTCATGCTAAAAGCAGAAATAATGTAGGGTTTAAAGCTCTTTTCCATGGAAAGCCTAGATCTAAGGGAGGAAGGAAGGGTAGGTGCTTTGTTTGCAATAATTTTGGCCACTATGCAAGGGAGTGTCCAAATAGAAGGGACACATCGCATGATGATGATCACAATCATTCCAAGGGAAACTTCAACAACCATGGTCAAAGGACTGGCAGGTCCAATGAAAAAGGAAAAGGGAATGTGGGACATCAAGGAAATGGTCAACCCTCCAAGAAATCAAGGAACTCCAGGTATGAAGAATCAAACGATGGTAACAATAAGAAAAAATAGTACTATCTTATATTGGCCCTCTCCACTACCTCTCCTCCGGACACTTTGGGAAATTGGTTGATGGATAGTGCTGCCTCAAGGCACTTCACCAAATACAAGGAAGCCCTCTCTAATCTGATATAAAATGATACAAAGTTGGAGATCATCCATGGAGACAATGCAACCTATCCCATGAAGGGAGCAGGTAACGTTACCCTTAAATTGAATCAAGGTAACACTATTCATTCGCAAGAAGTACTATATGTACCTGATCTCAAGAAGGATTTGGTGTCCATTTCAGCCATGGAGGACAAAAGATTCAAGGTGGCACTCATCGATGGAAAGGTACATGTTTGGAAAAGAAATTTTAAATATGCTTTTACTCTTGGGTTCATGGTTGACACTTTGTATCAAGTTGGAGAAAGTCCATTGATATCCATGTCTTGCGACACATCTCTACAATCTGAACTAAGGCACCAAAGGTTTGCCCATCTTCATTATAAGGGCCTACCTTATGTGAGATAGATGGTGACAGGTATGCCCAAGTTCAAAGTAATGCATGAAGGTGTATGTTCAAAATGTGCCAAAGGAAAACTTACGAGGGGACCATTCCCCTCAACTAATAGTAATACCACAGATATATTGCAATTGATCCACTCTGACATATCTGGTACGATGCCCGAAAAATATTTGGGAGGATACTTATATTATCTCAACGTTACGGATGATTATTCTCGTAAGAATTGGATCTACTTCTTGAAGAATAAGGATGAAGTGTTCACCTAGTTCCGACACTTCAAAGCCTTGATCGAAAACCAATCCGAGAAGAAAATCAAGATATTGAGGAGTCACGATAATGGTATCGAGTATGAATCCAATGAATTCCAAGATTATTGCAGAGAAGTTGGCATTAAGAGGGAGGCTACAACACCATACACTCCTGAGCAGAATGGTGTGGATGAAAGGAAGGATCACTCTATTGTAGAATCTGTTCATGCCATGCTTCAAGATCAAGGCCTTCCGAAGTTCCTATGGGCGGAAGCTGAAAATACCATCGTGTATGTTCAAAACTGATGCCCTCATCAAGAATTAGACTCCAAGGCTCCCAAAGAAATGTTTGGTAAGAAACCCGATGTCCCTCATTTTAGAATTTTTGGAAGTCCTGTATATTTTCATGTCTTGAAAGAGAAAAGAAACAAATTGGGTGCATTTGGGAAGAAATGAATCTTTTTGGGCTATAATGAAAATTCTAAGGGATATATAATTTATGTGGCTGGTCGAAAGGAAGTTGAGATAAGTCACGATGTCGCCTTTGATGAATATATGGACATCAAGAAGATCAACAACCTTCCTATCCTAAGGAAGGAGAAAGAAGCTGACACCGAAAATCAGGATGCAAAAGAAGATGAAACGATGCCTGATGTTGATGAACCTATGGATCCTATTTATCCTCCTCCTCATGAGCTCTCCTCCTTTAAAAGGAAACCCTCATGGCTTAGGGATACCCTCGAAGATGTCAAGGGACACATTTCACCAAGGGGGACTTTCCGTGAAATCAAGGAGTTGAACAGGTATCAAGGATATTTGACCGCCATGAGCACTATCATTCAAAATGAGCCTTCATCATTCGAAGAAGCCGTGAAGAATAAAGTATGGAAGGATGATATGAATGAAGAATATGAGTCAATTATGAAGAATGATGTTTGGGATGTAGTCCCTAGACCCCAGGACAAATTGGTTGTCACCTCTAAGTGGCTCTACAAAATCAAGCATGGAGTTGATGGAAGTGCAGACCCTCTCATTCAAAAATGTAAGAGGGATTTGGCTTCTGAATTTGAGATGAAGGACCTAGGACCGATGCACTATTTCCTAGAGTTAGAGGTCTGGCAAAAGCCACGTGAAATTTTCCTCTCTCAAGGAAAATATGTTGTGAAGATATTAGAAAGATTTGGGATGGTGGACTCCAAGCCTATGACTACTCCAATGGAGCTTAACTTTAAGAAGTTATGTGGTAATGATATTGGATTTGAATTGGGAAATGCTTCTAAGTATCATCAAATGATAGGAGCATTGATGTTCTTGGTGAACTCCCGTCCGGACATATGTTTTGCAGTTAACACATTGAGCCAATATATGGTTGAGCCTCATCATATACATTGGATTTGTGCCAAGAATCTTCTGAGATATCTTCGAGGCACAATCATTCATGGACTGAGATACATTGTCGAAGATGTGAGACTGCATGGTTATTCTGATGTTGATTGGGTTGGCAGTGTGGTGGATCGTAAGAGCACTTCTAGATGTTGTTTTTCTTTGGGTTTTGCTTCGATATCCTAGATGAGCAGGAAGCAAAAATCAGTTGCCTTGAGCACCATCGAGGCCGAATACATATCTGCTAGTATGGCCTCATGTGAAGTTGTCTGGTTGAGGAAGCTCTTCAGTGAGATATCTGGACATGTGCTAGATACCACCGTGATCCTCCACGACAACTAGAGTGGGATCTAATTATCAGAGAATCTCGTGTTTCATGATTGCTCTAAGCATATAGATATCAGGTACCACTTTATCCAGGATATGGTACAATGTGGAGAAATAAGGCTCCATCACATTGGGATTGATGAGCAGGTCACTGATATTCTGACAAATCCCTTGGGGAAGGTCAAGTTCTTGGCCTTACGAGAACAACTTGGAGTCGTGGAGAGTCCCTTTTATGAGGGTCTTGTATGTGATGGACATTGAGCTCTGGGAGCTCCGAGGGGCTTGGGGTACTTCTTGGAGCAATGAGAAACCATAGGGTGAGTGGTTTAGCCTTCCCCTAGTGGTTTGATGTGTACAGGGTGAGTGGTTCAGCCTTCCCCTAGTGATTTGTTTTCTACAGGGTGAGTGGTTCAGCCTTCCCCTACGATACCCCTTAGGACATGTCAGGATGAGTGGTTCATCCTTCTCCTACCAAGACATCCTACCCATGCAGTCTGGGACTCATGGGAACTACCTCTCATCTGGCCAATGAGTAGGGAAATGAGGATAGGGACCATAGTACTGCTAATGGACGCATCTTGTACTATCATACTCCCTATGCTAGGGTGACTGATGTTGATATGGGATCAATTGGAACTGACTTCATGTCAATAAGAATGGTATGAGACACTCTCTTTTGATTAGAACTGACTTCAGGTCAGTAAGAGTGGTATGAAACACTCTCCTTTGATTGGGACTGACTTTGGGTTAGTAGAGAATCGTATGATACATTCTCGATCTCTTCTTCTTCTTCATAGTTCAACATAGTAGAGTAGTGCATTGATGGCAGAGATAATACAAATTGGTAGATGGATTAGCAGATGGAGTTCTCCCTAGTTGAGAGGGAGTGTTAAAATTGGAAACTAGGGCCAAAATCCACATGGGTAATCTTATATATGAAAGCTGATATTTTTCTTGGATTCCTCTCTCTAAGAGGTGTAGGATTGATCGAAAGATCATCTGATTCCGACATGTACAAATGAAGTTATGAATTTATTTTGATTATGGTCAAATTGTCAAGGTCGGCCAACAAACTTGTGTAAGCTCAGAAGCCCAACAGTCACGTCTATTCATCATCAACGTTGCATATAAATAGAAGGTGACTTAGCCTCATTTGGAGGCACTCATCTTCACACTTCTCTCTCTCTCTCCTCATTGATTGGGTACAGATTTCTGGGCCTCTCTCTCTCCACACGTCCAAAATTTCAAGGGGTCAAAATTTCAAGTGAGTGAAATTTCAGGAGGCCGAAATTTCAAGACAGCGAAATTTCAGGAGGCCAAAATTTCAGCAGAGCAAAATTTAAGTAGGTCGAAATTTCAGGAGACTAAATTTCTGGACAGTTTGACCAAGTGTTGACATCCTTTGACTGTGTTATTTTAGGGCTATCTCTGTTTGGGAAAGCCACATTTTTGGGCACATAAATCGAGACTAAATGGTGATTGTTGACCAACATTGACTACAACTAGGGTTGACCGCAAGTGGGTTGTTTGACCAGACTTTGATTGTGATGAATTTCTCTGTTTTGAGGGCTATTTTATCTTGTTGTTTGGAGGCTGAAGTTGACTAAAGTTAACCAATTTGCTTAGGGTCAAATCTACCCTGTTGACCAACATTGACTTTTCTAGTTAGGGCTCTTTTGTTGCTGTTATAAATTATCATATTTGGAAATTGTACAATCTCTCTCTATGTTGAGCTATTGAGACTAAAAGAAGATTTGATCAAGGGTTTCCCCATATTGGGGTTTGTCCCTGGTTGGTGCCACATTTATGTTTATGTTCTATCTGCATTTTACTATCATGTTTATGTGATTGCTAATCTAAATATTGATACTGGGCTAATAAAGAAATTGAAGTAAAATTGCTCTAAAGCATAGAACATACCATTGTTGCATCAAATTAACAATTAGTTAATAACTTCTTTAGGTTATCAAGTATTTTTGCACAATTAGTTTTCCATTCAAATTTCTTTCCCTTCCTTTGCAAGGCGACAATAAAACAACTGATGTTGGAGAAATTCTTAATGAATCTCCTGTAATAACGTGCCAGTCCCATGAAGGACCTAACTTAAACCAAGTTCTTAGGTGTTGGCCATTCCATGATGGCCTTAACCTTATATGGGTCAACTTCTACCCCCTCTTTTGAGACAAGGTGTCACAAGTAATGGATTTGTGACTGAAAGAAGTTTCACTTACTAAGATTTACATAAAGCTTATGCTCTCTTAGCAAGTGTAGCATTGTGACCATATGCTCTTCATGTTCCTCCTTGGTCTTTAAATAGACAAAAATGTCATCAATGAAAACTATGACAAACTTATCCAAGTAAGGGTGTAGCACATTGTTCATAAGACACATAAAAGTTGTAGGTGCATTGGTAAGCCCATAGGGCACTACCACAAACTTGTAATCCCCATAACTTGTTCTTTAGGTAGTTTTATGGATATCCTCAGCCTTTATGTGCACTTGATGATAACATTATCTCAAATCAATTTGGGAGAAGATTGTTGCTCCTCTCAACTGATAAAAAAAAATCATCAATTTATGGAAATGGATACTTGTTCTTGATGGTCACCTTATTTAGTTATTTGTAATCAATGCACAACCTGAGTGTGCCATCTCTTTTCTTAACAAACGGAATTGGTGCTCCCCATGGAGACACAATCGGCCTTATGTAGCCCTTGTCCAACATCTCCTTGAGTTGTAGCTTTGGCTCAAGTAATTCTGGAGTGCTCATTCTATATTGAACTTTCGATGTTGGAGTTGCTCCTCGCACTAGTTCAATAGAGAAATCCACCTATTGATGGGGATGCGAACCATGAATTTCTTTAGGGAACACATCTAAAAATTGTTTTAAAACAAGATATTTCTTCAATATATCATTGTCTTCATTCTCGACATTACAGTTAGATTTAAAACTACTAGATATTTGCACAACAAATAAAAGATATCCCTTCCTACAACTTCTCTTGGCTTTCATAACTGCAATTAATTTCACCAAAGTGGGTTTTAAATATCCACACAATACTCTATCCCTATTTTCATCCAGGAATTTAATGGTCTTCTCAAAGAAATCCACATTGGTTCGATGTGAATACAACCAATCCATGCCAAATAGTATGTTATATGCTCCCAATGGTAGCACATTGAGGTTTGTGATTGTTATCATCTCGTTTAATTTGATTCAACAAGCCCTCACCCAATGCTCAAATCTTTCTTTTCGTTCTTGTGGCCAATTGAACTAGCCAACACTTGTTGTGTGCTTCTTCCTTTAGTGCACATATCTCAACAACAACGAGAATGGTGTGGCTAAAATTTAAACTAGGGTCAATCAAAACTGCAATGTCTTGGTCACAGAGCATACCTTCCATCTCTACAATTGTTGCATAGTAATTATCTTGACGGTTATTCATTGTTGTGTAAAGTATGGGTATGTTGTGAGCCACGTCCTTGACTATCTCTACCTCTTGTGCATTATACTGTCTCAGGCTAGCATGCTTGTGTTGTGAGCAATCTTTCCTCAAGTGATTTCCTCCATAAGTCCAACACATAAATGGACCCTTCTCATAACTCTTGGCTTCTTCTTGAGTGAAATGACCTCTACTAGCAATGTTGGACCTATTTCAATTTTATTGGTTAATAGGCCTCACACTTTCTCCCTTGGTTTCCTTATGCCTTTTCCCTTTAAACTTGGCATTGCCCTTGAATTTCCAGTCTGATTTATACTCAAGTTTATGCTTAGACTGATCATAACAATGTATCAGCTTTTGAATTACAACGTCTAATGTCTTGGGTTCATCAAATTCAATTTTATCCTTGAAGGATTGTGGCATCCCACTGACATCCCTATGAAGTTTTTCTTTTACTTCCTTAAGGTAGGAAACATACTTTAGAAATTCTAAAAAAATGGTAGTGTACTCATCATCTATCATTGGTCCCATTATGAGTTCATAGAAATCATTAGCCTTGTTATTGAAGTATCTCAAATATATACTTCTTCTTGAAACATTCCTCAAAATCCTTCCAGGAAAATTCTTCTTCTCTTATGCCCTTTACGTTTTAGGTCTTCCCTCTAGATGTCACCCATGTCTTTTAGGCTGAAACTAGCTATCTTTTCTTTCACGTTTTCTGAATACTCATGGATTCAAAAGAACTTCTTCATTCCCAACAACTAGGGTTCAACATCCTCTTATTTCCTCATCTCACCATCAAAGGTAAGAGGTTTAGCCTTTTTTAACTCCTTTGGTATATACTCTCTTTCCCTTCATCTCCCATGATGATGATGTTGATGATAATGATGATGATGTGGCCTTCTGTGAGTATCCTCATATTGCAGTTCATGGTTGGTTGACTTCTTCTTAGGAGTACTTAACATAATGCCTCCTTTCACAGTGTCTTCACTCAAAAACCTATGCCTCTTTCAAGATCTTCTCTAATTTCCCCCATTGGTTCTTTTTTCTTGTCCCAAAGGACTTTCCATGTTCCTATGGCTAGTCCCAAACTTGTGCTACCTTTGCCTGCAAAGGTTTGATAAGCTTTTTAGGATGACTGCATTAACTTTTGCTTATTTCTCTTGTGCCCTGACGTGCCTCTCCTCGTCAGCCTTATGTCTCCTTATCTCTGCTCTCAAGCTCCTCAACGTGTCCATCTAATCAGGAGAGTTTCCCCTCTTCATTGTCCAATTGATATTTCCTCTTCATTTGTCCTTCCTTATTCATATACATGTTATGACTTATCAAAGCTATACTACACCATTTTACTATTCATTCCTTGGTATGTCGGTTCTACACTATACCACCCTTTGTTTTTCTTGTCGTATTTTCCCTTTATCTCTTTTGGCCTTATTATATTTTATGTGTTTTCATACACACACATAATTATTAGACTTTAACAAAATTTAGTTTCATAATAGACACTATCACCTTGGCTTGCCAATGGAATTTTGTTGGTGCAAAGCTAGCTACAACATTACACCTCAATTAGTGCATTAGTTATGAAGTAAATAATATAAATCATCAATACTATGCTACATGTAGATATCAAAATAAAATACACCAAGCAATACATATAATCAATACACAAACAACTAGGTTTTTAATGTTCATTATGAGGCCTTAAGGACTCACTAGATCTTCAAGGTCCACTGTCGAACCTTTGCTTGTTTACTTTCATGATAGAGCCCATCCAGTCCAAGTGTGGAACTTGGAAGCTCTAATACCACTCTATAACACACCCCCTACTATCCCCAATCCCAATTAAGGGTAGAAGGAGGTAGTTACTAGATGATCTGACTCCCATTGTCATATTATGGAAATGGGGTCTAAATTTTCGCTTTCTTTTACCCTTCCGAAACTCAAAATGAATGATACCATAATGTTCGTTTCATTGATACCTTTAAACAATATAACATTTTTCCTATTCCAACCTCCAAATCAAAATATATGACCACTTAATATTTGGTCAATCAATTAGCACCACTTCATGATCCTACCATGTGGCGCCCACATGGATATCCCAGTTGGCCACCTTACCACCACATGGCAGTGTTGCCTTGGCTGCCGACCGATTCATACAATTCATGTAATAACCCCACTACACAACGAGCATGACCCAACCCATAACATGCATGCATATTTGAAAGGTATTAGGGGTGTGAGCCCCTCGTGGCCACGCCACCCTGTAGGTAGCCATCTCGTAAATAATTCATGTCATCCCTCACCATTTATTCTAGGGACAACTCTTTTGAGATTACGTGGAACTTGACGATCCCTTCTCTCTTGTGTCCTTTCACTATTTGTAGCAATAATGTGCACTCGCCCCCACTCCTGCCACGACATCCCATAGTTTAAATCTTTGGATTTATTTGTGCATCCCCTCCCTATTTCTTCTAAGGATAAAAAATCGGGTGATGTCAATGCCCCATTCCACAAGGGTGGCATTCCCTTCCGCTTGGCTCCAGTCAATGTGTGCCACCTACTATTTGGATCTAGGCCCCATGAGCCCTGAAAAACCCAAAAATAGGCTAACACATGCTATGTTCTATAAATGCCACATGATCCCAAGGCCACATCATCTACAAGGTTAGATGTGGGTCCCTCCTAGTCATCTGAGGTTTCGCAAGCTAAAATTCCACATTAAAATGGTCTCTCAGGCCTTTCTTATCGGTCAACCCCTCTTGTTGAGTCATCTTAGAAAATAAAAATCTTGGAAGTTTTCCCTTAGGATTCCTTTGAAAATCGTCGAGGAACAAATATACACACGAATGCAAATCCTCCCTGGGTTTGTAATGTATAAACCAAGGCTTACTAGCCTTCTCATTCCCATGAAGACACTTATTTGATTAACAAAGGTCATTTACCTTTTCATGCACAAGTCATATAGACCAATCCACAAATTCAAGATAACTTACAGGAATACAACATTTTTGAAAGACATTTCCGAACATATCTAATCGGGAATTCCACATTCCATATTATTAACATGTACTAGTCCTTAACACAGTGACCAAATACAACCACCAGTTAACGTAAGTAATTGCTTGTTAATAGAGATTTCTATCTCTTCATGATCCAACAATCTTAAACTAATGCAAGTTCAAAGTATCCACAAGAAATTACCGTTTCACAAGATTTTTACACAAAAATGTAGTACACAGCACTCCTTAACATCAACATGACATTGTTTTGATGCAAATAACAAATACATAATAATAAACATGAGCACAAAACATAAGAGTGTACTTATCTTACAAGATATCTCACAATTAAGAGTGGGAGTCTAACTCTTCACCTAACCATAGATCAACTACAACCACTATTACTTGTAGCTGTCATCCCTGAGCCAGATTCTAGTGCTTGAGGTGGAGTGATTTTGAGGGGAAAATTCAACCAATATAAATAGTTGAACATGATGTCACAAGGCCACTCTACCTTCATCTACTAGCCACATGAGCTTCCACTTAGTCTCTTGTGGTTCTTTCGATGAAATCAACATCCATGCCAGGATATCACAATATAGAGAGTTTTCTACTCAATTTTAGGAGAAGAGAGTCCACATTAAGGGAAGCTTTATAAGTTGATAAACTACTGATGGTTAAAGAGATCAACTCTCTAGGTGGTTCATAAATTAGTCAAGGATGAGAGCTTCAACCCTAAGGCAACTCCTGGTGGTTCATTAGCCCTCACAAGCACTTGAGTGTCTCTTCCTAGTCCAGTAGGTTCATCAATCCACAAGCTCCCAGTGGTTTCTTTAGCCTTACAGGAAAGCCACTACTCTCTCTACAATGCTTTCACCTAAAACAAGCCTCTAGAGGGTTCTTCAGATGGTTTTAATCTCTCCAGAGATTGATGATAGCAAACTTTGATCGTTGCTTTCTCTACATTTACTATTATTCTCCATTGTGTGTGCGCTCTCTTCCATAGTATTCATGCAGTCCCATGAGTCCGAGAGTGCATTCCCCCATTTTTCCTCTACTAAATGTGCGTATCCATATGGGAGTATGAGCCATTCCAAATAGACTAAGCATTTGTCTTCTTCCCAACTCCATGCCAGTCAGCCTCCTAGGACAACGCAACCCATGTTGCCTTTAAGTTTTGTCCTTTTCTTTCTTTCCATTGGAGCTAAAGGACACATGGGCCCATCCTTCCCTCTTTTAGTTAATTTATGGCACAATCAAAGAATTTAAAACCACTCAACCAATGAGGATTGATATTTAAAACAACCCATTCCTCAAGCAATCTCCTTCCCCAAGCAAATATGGAATCTATGTCCCTTTCTCTCAACATTTTAATTAATTATAACTCATTTACAAAGAGGAAAAATATTAGCCAAGGGATGTCACACCAACCATGAGATTTCCTATCCAATCTTCATCAGATCCTTTTAAGGAAGTGGAATTGCCTAAGGGATATGATTCCATAAGAGAGGGAGCTAATGAGGGTCCAAAGACTTGCTTATGTGAGCTTATACCATACCCACCTTGGAGTTAGTTGGGAAAGTAGCTACACGGGCTTCTTAGGAAGCCACGTGGTTCATTGTTAGCATGACAATATACGCTAAAGTTTAGGGGCATGCAAGGGAGCATTAAATCATTCTTGGTTCTTGATCTTGCATTCTATGAAAAGCCTTGGGGGAGAGCCAAGTTGCCATGACTGTAATGGCATTATGGGAAAGTAAACAATGAGGAAGACTATGACCCCATGTGAAGGGAATTGTTAACATTTAGTGGAATAATTACAGGTACGAATCCTTGAAGTTCCCAACCATACGATTTCCTATCCAATCTATACTAGAGCGTTGTAAGGAAGTGAAATAGCTTGAGGGATTTTATGACAGAGAAGGGGGTTTCATTTTTAAAGTTGTGCAATTCGAAGAGGAAAAAGAGCTATTGTATTAGGATTACTATAAGAGTGAATGCATTTTAGTTTTTTGAAAGTGGGTTGTGTGATAGGATTAGATCCATCCATAAGTGTTTTTTCCATGTGTAATTGTAGCCTTCACCCAAAGGTGGCCCATTGTAGAAATACTAAATGCAATATAGCCTATGGTGGGGTGGAACATCTGACATCTACAACTAGTTGGTGAAATAATCCCAAAAGATAAAGTGTGTATGCTTGATTTGTGTAAATGTTGAAAGTATTGTTGTTTATATTATGAATTTTATGTTGTTCTCTTTTATGCATAAGCTTATTATGTATATATGCATGTACTAATTTATTAACAATAGGACAATGAGTAAATTACCATATCAAAGATATAATAAGTGGATTTCAGCCTAGTAGATGGCTAGGTAAATTATAAAATGTTATTAGAGCAAAATATTGAGTGAGTGGAAGAATTTTTTTAAGTACCCCACCATCCCAACAACATACAAGGGCGGTTGGGTATGCTACAATTATTCTCTTCACTTGGGTTCTAACCTCACAAGTGATATGTTTCGGATCAAAGTGGCTTGATTAAAAAGGTAACCATCTTGTTCATGTTTATAGGGATGCCTTGACGTCAATTAAGTCACAAGTTATTGATATATGTCACTTGTGAGCTATTTCATATATCCTTGAGGGTATAGTTGCAATCGATTGGTTTGATCCTAGGTCTAGCCTATGTCACTTTGTCAGAGTTACCTATTCCTCTCTTTGAAAAAATAAATAGCTTGGGATCCTTCCTGCATGGCATAGTGGTTATCCATCCAACTATGAAATGTTTATTCAGCTCGAATCATTTAAGAGATGGAAAGCTAATGACTTATTGTGAAAGGACCTTGGTTCATGGAGGGTGCATATCCCTTTATGAAGTGATGGTGTGGTGGCTTCAACCCACATATAAAGTATTTGTTAGAGATCTCAGTTTTGGTCAGATTACTTGGTCTCTCTTCAAAATATCGGGGCTTCAAGAGTTTGCAAGTCATTGCTAATGCTTTAATGAGTCTCATCACCATGACTTCATAAACTAGTAATTGCATTTCCAATATGTACACATAGATACATGTTTATGTTGATTTAAGCAAAGGATATTCTTGACCAATCATGTTAAAGAGTACAAATTAAAGCTAGACACAACTTTGAATATAAAAACACATAACTTTTGGACATAGATTTTGTTGTGATCATGGATATGTGGATACCTCATTTGCGAAAGCAAAGCCTCTACAAACTTCCAAAGGGAAAATTTGAAGCCCTCTTGGTATAAAGATTCAAAGATGGACCACCATTAGAAAAAAATCCAGTAAAACCTCAATAGACATACACTTGTAACTTTGATAACCATTATTATTCCATCTCCAATATGGAATGACAAAGACACTAACATTGTTATGACTCCATGTGCAACTTCACTCCCATTAATTTCATGTTGAAAATGCAACAAGATGATGGAGCTTAGTGAAAAGAATTCGCCTTCACTAAGTGGACCTGCAGGCTATTTTTGGCGCAAGTCTATTTTTATACTATGTCTATTTTTAGACATATGGATCATGGTCTATGAGTTGCAGAATGCTATTTGTGGATGATTGTTCAAGTTGGTAAAAAATAGATGGACCTCTATTTTTAGACATATGGGCGGAGTCTATTTTTAGACTGCTAGGCTAAAAATAGAACAGTCGAATATTATTAGCTCTTAATAATATTTGGACTATAAACATTATCTTATCCTCTTGGAGCACTTCAGTTCAAGCTACGAATGTGGCACATGCAGCTGCAATAAGGAAATACGTGGTTCCTATGGGTTAACTTGAGCTATTGCATGGAGGACTTCAATGATTGAGTTATGTGGAGTTGGATCAGGAGTTGATGGAGTTGTGTTCAGTTTGAATTAGTTGAACTAGTTGTAGTTAGTCTAACTGGAAAATAGACTAATGTTGAGTGGTGTCAATTAGTTATTAATTAATTCACTAATTATTAACTCATAAAGCAACTGAAGAATACATCATTAACTCAGTGCATGGACAGTTCAGTGGAGACAAGTGTTAGAGGTGAGTGAAAGGGCAAGACAGCTGTCAGTTGTGACTATAGTTGTGCATGAGATTTGCACAATCAGTGGATTGAGTATTGCCAATGAGGATTGCACAGTATATCCAAGGGAAATACGAATTTGGATTATACATTCATCAATATTCTCAACAAGGATTGCGCAGTGGAGGCAAGCAAGCAGCGGAGGAGATTTAGAACCTGTGATTGATTCAGATCTGACTAGTTTGTGTGTAACAGGTGGAGATAGTACTGAGTACTTGCGAGGAGTATTGTACTATGTATTGTTACATGTTCTCAATCAATATAATATACAAATAGTTGGGGGTTTCCGTGATATACTGTGTTGATATGTGTGATTGATGTTTCAATGTGCGCATGTGATTGTTTCTTAATTTCGCAAAATTGATGATCAACGTACAGAAGGTTATGTATTATGCATGATTCCGCAAATAGTGTATAATAAAGATAATCTCTGTGAATAAATGTCATATTATTCAAAATTTCTACATTTCACATAAAATACTCTTCTAAAAAAGAAACAAGTAACATAAATTAGATTTCTCAAACCAAAAAATAACTTAATTTATAAATATAATTAAATAAAATAAAAATAAAAATAATAAACATGATCGAATAATCCACATTGGCTACTTAAAAAAAAAAAAAAAAGAAAGAAAAAACATAAATGAATTACATAAAAACATAACATATTTAATCAACTATTTATTATCACAACTATTTAAAACCAGAACAATATTAAATCAACTATTTATTATCACAACTATTTATTATAAATGAATTGCGTAAAATCATAATAATATTTAATCAACCATTTATTATCACAACTATTTATTATCCCTGTGAGGTATATTGCTCTTCACAACTATGCTTCATTCCTTAAATTTTTATATTAAATATGTGCGATTATAACAATTGATTTAGGGTTGATTTTGTATTACTTAAATTTTGATAATTATTTTTTTTCATTAATTTTATTGTTTTACGCTAAAGGAATAAATTATTTATTTATTTGAATTATTGAATTTAATTTCTCTATGTTATTAATGAAGAAATTTGAAGTATTCTTTTTAAATTTCAAGTAAGAGTACAACTTTTTTTTCAAGTTTTTTATAAGTTGGTTACCTTATTTTACAAAGTTTGGAATTAAAAAGTTGCTTTCGCTGAATTTTATTTTATTTTTTTCCAATTTTTTTTGTTTTTCATATCTATACACACATCTTTAAACCATCATGGAATGTTGTTTTCTAAAGACAACTCTGAGTGACCATGGATAGTGCTTGCCCATCACCAACTAATGATAATATGATTACACATCTAAATATTTATGAAGCAAGAGTTCATGGGATTATCCCCACAACTATCCTCAAATTCATCATGGAAACATTACAATTAATAATTTTAATCCACTCCACTTCTAGAAGCTTATGATGACCCTTTTACTTTTAATATCATGCCTTTGTGCCAAATGAAGTTATATGTTTTGTAATAGGAATTTGGCAACACAAATGTGAGTATTTTGATGTAATAATATGGAAGGATTGGTCATTGCCATGTTAGCTGCTCTAAATTAAAAGAATCGTCCATTGTTTGCTACAAAGGATATTGCTAAGTTTTATTCAGACAATTCTCATATTTTTCCAGAGACTTTGTTAATAAAAAGATTTGATTTTCCTCTATTTCTTCTACTATAAACATCAATATCATTTTTTTATGTTTCTTATTTTAATGAATTATTACATGGCTTCTTGCAATCCACATTTAAGATTTTTAATGGCCCCAAATATTTTGGTTACTCAATGCCTTCTCATCCCAAATTATCACATCATTGAATTTATTAAGATTCATTAGTTCACCTAGTTTATGTGAGTTTAGTTCAAGTGGTCAAATAACTTTAGTTTGAGTGTTTAAAAAAATTGTTTGTGATTCTCTCTACTCTCGTTCTATTTCGGTAAAGTGATATGTTGGTTTGTTATGATTAATGTTGTTGACACCTAATCCTTGTGAATGGGTGAATTTATGTAAATAGATAAATAAGAAATCGGAAGATGAACTGAACAATCTCTCCCTCATGTATATAATGAAGACCTACCTGATGGAATATAACACATGAATCATTTTTGCCTTATGGAGTTACTGCCTGGCCTGACATGGTATCAGAGCCAACTCCTTTTTTTAGCTTTTATGCCCTTTGTAACTCCCTATTATGCTCCTTTGCTCTCCATTCAAAATAGCCTTCCATACAAAGTGTTGTCTCTCCATTCAAAAACGATGCCTGTTCATAAATGTTGGTAGCCTGCTCCACGCAGTCACCTGAACGTTTCTGCCACAGTCACCAGAACGCTGCTGCCACAGTCACTAGAACGCTGCTCCACGCAGGTTCTCCTGTAAACTCTGTGTTAATTCTTTGAAAGAAAATTGCTGAAATGTATGAAGTCGATTGTTGCCCTGAGTAATGAGTTGAAGCTGCCATAACAATCGTGCACAGTCTTGGGGGTGAAGATCATTTTATTGAATGAATGCTGGTCAAAACTCCTGCTTTGGTTCATATGTGCTGAAGGGATGATCCGGATTTAAATAGGAACGCAATAGATTACAGAAATAACCATAAATACAGAGATGCGATAACCATAAATAGAGAGATGCAGCGGAAATAACACTTCATTTCATTAATGGAAAATACCGAAATATGCTTACAACCAGAATTGGAAATAAACCAGCTAGGACGATGGTAGCTTATCTCTGAGAAGAGATGTGCGGCTACATGTCTCTGAACTGTTCCGAACTTGTGTTACAATGAGGCTCGAAGGCCTATTTATTATTGAGAAACAATGGAAAACCCTTCACATTCCAAAACCGACCCTTAGAAGATGAAACGCCAAATTGTGGGCCCCGTTTTGGGTAAATTGGTACATCAATTTCCCGGGGTCGTAACTTGGCATACGATCTCCGTTTGACGCGTATAATAGCTCAATAGAAAGATCTATT
>APFE030875858.1:0-24289 GCA_000404065.3 Pinus taeda
CGCAGGAAGGAGAGGAACCGAATAGGCATAGGGATCGAATGGCTAAAGCCATGAACAGAGACAGTCGAGTAGGAGAGGAGTTTATTGGGAACCCAAATTGAGAGGAGTCCAATCGACCAAGAGAGACAGTGAACAGTGAACCCGGAGAGGAGGACTGAACACAGAGAATAGTAAAGCCAAGCAGAGGAGATAGAGGGCTGAGCTAACGACACGTGGCCTCAAGCACGAGAGAGCTTGAAGATTCAAGCCTTCCCATAGAGGAATCTATCCAGACTAAGCATCACTTTTGACTCTTTCCATTGTAGACTCAGGGTCACAGAGCTCGTAGGAAGAAAAAGAGTTTTTGAACTCCGATTGGCTTGGGGAATCCAAGAACCACCCTACCAAGAAAAATCTGCTTCACGAGAACTCATATTGAGTCCATGTGTTGTAATTTCTCTACTGAAAGACACAATAAAACATGTCCACCACTGAAGCTGGACCGGAGACGTAACCCTGGAGAATAAGGTGAACTACTTATTAAAAACTATTTGTGTCTTTACGTTGCTTACTATATTTCTCTGTTGTCTTTCCATTTGAATGCCTGTTTATTGGAAATTTGATTGATCTGTTGCTTGAATAACACAAAACACACACCAACACATGAGTCTGTAATACATTTAGTTTAATAAATCTTCAACTGAGGTCACTCATAGGGTGATTATCATATCAAGTGATATCAGAGCATTAAGCTGTAAGGTTAGACAAGCTTGTGTTGGTTTCACTATGAATGCTCACTAGATCAAAGCTCAAATTAGGAGAAGGAGAGTTAGTGGAAACTAATCCTGAAATTGGGAGAGTCTATTCTCAGAACACAATGTCAGAGGAAGGTTCTATAGGGCCAGACCGTCAATTCATACAAAGTTTCCTAGCTATAAAGTCTATGGTAGAAGAAATGTATAGGGACTTTAGAAAGCATAAGGATGAAGATTCATGAGGCTCTAAACAAGATAACGAAGAAGATGAGTCTCATTCTCATGACCACTCAAAAGAAAAGGGGAAAGAAGAAAGCTTTCCTACACCTCCTAATAGCCCTATGCATAATAAGAAAGCATCTTTGATTAAATTGGATGTTAAATTTGATTTCCCCATATATGATGGAGAGCTAAATGCTGAAAAATTGGACAATTGGATTAGACAAATTGATGTGTATTGGAGAGTACAGAACATAGACTCAGACAAGAATAAGATACAACTGGAAAGCCTACACTTAGGAGGCACTACCTTGGTTTAGTGGAAAGGCAGAACCCAAGCCGATATGAAGAAGCATGGTAAGACCATCTCTGTGTGGAGTGAATTTGTTGTTGCAATCAAAAAGTAGTTCTATCCATTGGCCTACATGCAACAAGCCATGATGAGTTGGCAAACTCTTTGGCAGTTGAAGGGGCAAAGTGTGCAAGGGTATACTCAAGAGTTTAGAAAGAGAGCATTGATGTTGGGCATCTCATTAGACTCACTAGAAACTCTTTTGAAGTACATTGGTGGTCTACACAGCTACATGAGGCATACCATCCTCATGTTTAATCCCACTAGTATAGATGAGGTATCTCTACAAGCTACTTATCTAGAAGCTAGAGGAAAGAATGGAAATCCAGAAGTTGGGAGACCATCCCAACCCACTGTAAGCAAGAGAAAGGAGGAAAGAAAGCGGAAGTCGAAACTAAGGAAGGCTAACACTACACAGAAAGGAAAAGCTTCATGCACTCACTGTAAAAAGGAGGGGCATGATAATGAGCATTGTTGGATTCTACATCCAGAGCTAAGACCTAAGAAGTTCAAGCTCAAGAAGAACAATATTGTTGCAGCTATTCAGAAAGATTTGGGGTTAGACTCGGGAGATGAAATAATCATTGCAGCCACAGGCATAAAAGGTAATAATTATGAAGCATCTACTAGTAATTCTGCTCAATCTATTATTGATGAAGAACATGAGAGAAAAAGACATCAGCTTTTCCATATTTGAGTTGTTTCCAAAAATCAAAAGATTGATACTTTGTTTGATAGTGCCTCACAAGTAAATATAATTTCTAAAGCAATTGTAAAGAAATTGGGGTTAGAAACTACACCTCATAAGAAGCCATACCCATTAGGTTGGTTGAATGATAAAGCAAAACTACAAGTGACTAGATAGTGCAAATTCAAGTTTTCTTTTGGGTCAGCATTTGTATGAGGTTGAGTTAGATGTAATTCCTTTGGATATATGTGGAATTGTTTTAGGAAGTCCTTACTTGTATGACAGAAAGGCTATTTCCTATAGAGCTGAGAACAGGTATCTACTTGTTAAAGATGGAATTGAATAATTTGTAAGAGCTCATAAGCTCAAGAATAATTATACTCTCATAAACTCAGGACATATGAAAAGAATGATAAATTCATGCAAACAGTTCTTATTGATGGTTGTAAAGGAAAAAAAAACTGATAAAACCAATGTATTTGAGGGTTGTAATGCTGATGAGCAAGCTGATATAGGAAAAATTGTTTCAGAGTATGATGTCTTATTTCAGGAACCTAAATGTCTGCCACCCAAAAAGGGAATAGTATATGATATTATTTTGCAGCAAGATGTTCCTTTGCCTAACATTGGGATTTACAGGTTGTTTCCTTTAGAGAATTCTCAAATCAAGAAGCAGGTGTAGGAGTTGCTCGAGAAAGGGTTCATCATGCCTAGCACATCACCATGTGGGTCACCAATTGTTTTGGTGAGAAATAAAGATGGCGCATGGAGAATGTGCATTTATTACCGAGCACTGAATAATATCACAATCAAAAATCATTATCCCCTTCCTTGCATAGATGTTCTTTTAGATCAATTGAAGGAAGTTGTTTATTTTACCAAGCTAGATTTGCATAATGGATACCACCAGGTCAAAGTTGCAGAACAAGATGCATGGAAGACTTCTTTCAAAACAAAGCACGGATTGTATGAATGGCTAGTTATGCCTTTTGGCCTAACTAATGCTCCTGATACTTTCATGATATTAATGAATGATGTACTCAAACCTTTTCTTGATGATTTTTTTATTGTGTATCTATATGACATTCTAATTTTTAGTAAAACGTCGGAAGAAAATTTAAAGCATGTTAAGAAGACATTAGATGTTTTAAAAAGAGAAGAAATTTACGTTAAACTCTCCAACTGTGAATTTGGCACAACCTCTCTAAATTATTTGGGTCACATCGTAGGGGAAGGTGAATTGAAAATAGATCCCTCTAAAGTGGTAGTCGTTGTAAACTGGACTAAACCCAAGTCTGCTACAGAAGTGAGAAGCTTCTTAGGAACAACAAAATATTGGAGGAGGTTCATTTGAAAATTTTCCTCAATTGCATCTCCCTTACATGCTTTGATAGGATTGAACAAGGTGTTTCAGTGGGGAGGCAAACAACAAAACTCCTTCGACACCTTGAAAGAAAAAAGTTAGTACAACACCTGTACTAGTACTGCCAGATCTACAAAGACCATTTGAGATCCAAATTGATGCTAGTGACTATGCCATGGGAGCAGTGTTGACACAACACAGTAAACTCGTATGTTATTATTTTGAGACTTTTAATCCTGCAGTAGTTAATTATCCTACATATGATAAAGAATTGTATGCATTAGTTCAGAGTGTGAAAAAGTGGAAACATTACTTAATGGGAAAAGAGACAATAATACATAGTCATCATCAGCCACTTCAATACCTACACTCCCAAACTAAGTTGCAGCAATCAAGACGTTACAGATGGATGGGTTTTCTACAACAATTTCATTTAGTCATCAGATATAAAAAGGGCATACATAAAAAGGTTGCAGACATGTTATTGAGACCCATTATAAATGCATCTACGATACTTAAGCATAATTCTGTGCTACGTGAAAGCTACATAGAACAATATGCTCAGGATATGGATTTTAAACATGTATATGCAACTTTGAGTCAAGGCAAAAGAGTAGAAGAATTGGACTATCATGTGAATGACCAACTCTTATATCATTGTGGGAAACTTTGCATTCCACAAACTAAGAGAGCAAAGATAATTAGGGAATCACACACTTCGCTAACATCAGGTCACTTTGGGGTAAGTGAAATAGTTGCAAAACTGCAAAGGTTCTGCTATTTTCCGAAAATGAGTGAGACAATTTCTAGATATGTAAAGGGGTGTGCTATGAGTGTTAAAAGAAAGCCCAACAATAGAAAACTAGGCTTGTACACTCCATTGCTAGTTCCTTCTCACCCTTGGGAAAGCATTTCCATGGATTTCGTTGGAGGACTGCCTAAATATAGGAAAGGTAATGATTATCTATATGTTTTTGTGTATAGGTTCAACAAAATGTGTATTTTGATACCCTGTAGTAAACATATTACAGCTGAACAAAATGCAAAATTATTCTTTCAACAAGTATGGGTTCATTTTGGATTACCCACTTCTATTGTATCTTATCGAGAAACCTGATTTGTGGGGAAGTTTTGGTCCAGTCTGTGGGAACTAATGGACACCAAATTTAAGAAACGAATATCTTTTCACCCACAAACAGATGGCTGGACAGAAGTAGTTAACAGGACGGTGATCCAGTTACTGAGAGGATATTGCAGCAAACATCCTAAGCTTTGGGATGAACACTTGTGTAATGTGCAGCATGCTTACAAAAGAGCCAAACACTCTTCTACATAGAGATCTCCTTTTGAGACCTGTTTTGGTTTCATACCAAGGTCTCCTTTGGATTTTGTCTTTGGTAATGATACCATGGTTGATAGACACAGTGATGTGGACAAGGCAACTAGGTTTATTGAACAGATCCAGGAGATCCACCAGGCAGTATAGGAACAACTAGAAAAGAGTTAGGTAAAGTACAAGGCCAGGCATGATAAGCATCAGATGGAGCATAGTTTTCATGTTGGAAACCTTGCCTAGCTATATATCAGCAAGGACAGGATGCAAGGTGAAGGTAAAAAGTTAAAACCTATCAGGTATGGACCCTTCAGGATACTTGAGGAGATTGGTGAAAATGCTTTTCGCCTTGATCTACCAGCTTACATGCACATCTACTCAAACGTGAACACAGATTGCTTGAGGTTGTTTGAACCTTCAATGATTGAGGACCATGAAGAGCAGAGTCAACTACCTTCTGTTGATGACGTGCTACCTAAATATCTTAGTGAATTACAGGAAGACACAATGCTGGATAGGAAGGTGAGGACGACATGCAGTGGAAAAGTGGAATACCTCAGGATTGGGCTTAAAGGTTCGAAGCTGAGCAATGCGAAGTGGATTGACATTAGAAAAGTGAAACAATAGTTTCCTCACTTATTCGATGCTTGAAGAAAACTAGCTTTTGGTGGTCCAAAAGTTTTTTCAGTGGGAAGGTCGTGATCCGAATCAGATCCATAAACGACTGTCAAAGGACCTTGATTGTATCAGGATGAAACAAATCTTTAAAGAGTCCAAAACAACATCAAGAACACCCTGAACCAGTGGCAATGGCAGCCAGCATGGAACGGCGAGGACCTCGGTCAAAGCACACTGACCGAGGCCCATGGAGACTGTGCGGACGTCAAAGTAGCCCCTTGGAGCCCTGGATCGGGAAAAGGAGGTGATTTTTGATGCACAATTAGTGCCTAGCTGGACGAACAGGGCCAAAATTGGAAAGCCCGAGCACTTGGTCGTGTGGGCGAACTGGAGGACCGCGAGCGGGAAAAGTTAAAAGTGCTAAAGTACGAAGGCGGGATCCACGCTCTGGAAACTGGTGGTTTCGATCAGGGCACTCATTAACGGTAAGAGGTTTTGGATAGGAGTGAAGCAATTCCCTACACCGATCGATGCGTGGTGGTGGAGGTGAGAGAAAATCGTCGTTGATCACCCGCTATCGATCAAGCAAGTCAACCGCACTCTATGTGCGTATGACGTCGGATCTTGAGGAGCCCATATTGGATGGCTGAGATTGCACCTGATGGAAGGAAGCGGAATAAGAAGGGAATTAAGTTGCGTTCTAAAGGGATTTGGAGTCCGTTTGACCACCATGGTGGAGGAAGAATGCATCCACGACGTAACTAAAGAAACGAACCGACGAAGTATGCTGGCACTAGTTAGATGGGGACACGTGGCCACTCCCTCGGGGTTAATGTTGACGCCGAAAAGGGAAATCCAAGCACAGCTACGGAAGGAGAATCGACGTAGGCAGGAGAGGAACCGAACAGGCATAGGGATCGAATGGCTAAACCCATGAACAGAGACAGTCGAATAGAAGAGGAGTTGATTAGGAACCTGAATTCAGAGGAGTCCAAGTGACCAAGAGAGACAGTGAACAATGAACCTGGAGAGGAGGACTGAACACAGAGAATAGTAAAGCCAAGTAGAGGAGACAGAGGGCCGAGCTGACCACAGGCGGCATCAAGCACTGGAGAGCTTGAAGATTCGAGGCTTCCCATAGAGGAATCTGTCCAGACTGAGCATCACTTTTGACTCTTTCCACTGTAGACCAAGGGTCATAGAGGTGGTAGGAAGAAAAAGAGTTTGTGACTCCGAGTGGCTTGGGGAATCCAAGAACAACCCTGCCAAGCAAAATGTGATTCAAGAGAACTCATATTGAGTCCCTGTGTTGTAATTTCTCTGCTGAAAGACACAATAAATTAAGGCCACCACTAAAGATGGATCGGAGACGTAACCTGGAGAATAGGGTGAACTCCTTACTAAAAAATGTTTGTGTCTTTACGTTGCTTACTGTATTTCTCTGTTGTCTTTCCATTTAAATGTCTGTGTATTGGCAATCTGATCGATCTATTTCTTAAATAACATAGAACACACACCAGCACATGAGTCTGTAATACCTTTTGTTTAACAAATCTTCAACTGAGGTCACTGATAGGGTGATTATCAAATCACTCCAGCTAAGTAGCTTAATGGATATTTATCTCCAAGTCCATTAAGCTCATCTAGATTTGGATCTGGAAGTCTTATCATGAAATAATTATCCATTCCAATTCACCAATGGGATTTGGCAAGAATCTCATCTCTTAGTGTCTCACTTTTCCAAGTGATTAATTATTTTATTTATTTCATAATAGAGTGTTTACTTTTTTGGTTACACATCAGACCTAGTTTTTGTTAGCTTAGGTTAGAAAAGTTTTACATACAGGGGATGATTGTTACATATGCTACCCCTTGAGTTTACATTGTCCTCAGTGTATTAGTACATTTTACAATATTATTTCCTCATTCATAAGTAGTTGTCTCAAAATTTGCAGGCTCCCATAGTATTTCCATCTGATGTAGACCTTTCGATATATATATTGATTACAAATGAGTTTTACCTGCACATGTCCTTCCACCATTACCTGTGACATTTGTTTCAATCAATTTTTGAGAGATTTTAGATGCAGAAACTCAACGTTGTTTACCATAGTAAATATCATAGCTTGATATATAGTATTACTATTTGAGTAATGATGAGTTATGTTTCCTACCATTTAAATATGCCTCCTCATGTTCATTATATTGGAAGAAATGCATGTTGTTCCCGTGCATTCTTCTAATTCCTTTGTATTCTCGCCAAACACTTGCTTCATGCAATTACCCTACATTAGTAATAACAAGTTAAACTAGCACATTTGAATAATCAACATGTATAAAATATCATATCAGGTTAGCTCAACATAACCATCAAAATCATAATACCCGTCAATTATAGATCACATGTAATCCACATAGAGCAGACTCATAATCACATGTATACAAAACTAGAATAAAACACTAATACTTATCCTTGAATCACTTCTTATCTTCTTCCTTCTGCACACAGTCTGGATTGGTTGCCTAACCTAGTGATCCCCAATGCTTGCTCTTAGCGCATGTATACCTACACATAGTGTGTAGTGCACACATACAACTATATATGTCATGTATCATCATGCACTATATGCATCCATATTAGTATCATATGTATTTCTTGTACATAGTAGTACTTATACCACTTGTACACCATACCAATTTCCATAGCCTCACCTGCATGACATATACTTCGTCCACGTAGGTTAGTTTTATGCCAAAAAAATTCCTTCCATTACTCATATTACCTTCGTGCAACTCCACTCAACCCATGTTTGATTTATGGATTGGAGAATAAGGAGTTCATGAACCTGTTCGGCTTATGTAACTAAAGCATAATTGATTTTTTTATTTTATGTCAAAGTGTTCAAATTCTTTTCGTTTGCTAATCCTTTTTATGTATCTTGTGGTTGCAGGAAATTTTATGAAATTGATAACATAGATGAAAAATATAATTTCACAAAACCAATAACCTTGAGTTTTTGGATTGAATATGTCCCATAGGCAAGGCTTTTATAATAGAGGAATATGACCTCCGCTTAATCATAATGAATACTATTGACTATGATAGTTAGTCTAGTATGGATTTCATTGTTATAGTTGAAGTTTAATAACACCCTTAACTTTGCATTTAACCAAAATCATATGTGTTTATACTCAAAATATACTCCACTCTTAAACTAATCACGTCATATGATTGATTGTTATTCTTTATACACTTCTTCCAACACCTCGTTGGCCATGGATCATTCAGTGTATGTCCACACCCAATTTCATAATTAGTATGTAATTACATACATTTCTCATACATGAGTTGTGAAAGTTGCAATGTTTTCAATTCCACAGCCTATAAGTTCCTAGGCACTATGTGTACCAGGGTGTGATCCTAAGGTATTTACATCATTAAATCACCTTTGGAAATAAAAAAATAAAACTCATTTATCCATTATCAACAATTGTTATGTTTTCCTCTTCAAACCAGATAGAATTATTAATGTTATCTATTAGGTAAACTTCCTAATATTTCTTGGTAGGTGTAACAACCCCAAAATAAAAACATGTAATTAATTAGATTAATCATGAGATTTATAATCAACATGCAATTGATCAACTAAATAACATTAAATTTCAAAAAGATATGAGTAGAGACAACTTACTTGTGGCGATGATGTCTCTCACTTATGATTTTAGGGTTGAATGCTAGTTGAATTCTGCTAAATGCAACAAAGTCTTGGGGACGACTCTCCAGCCGACCGTAGGATCAGTTGCACAAAATCTTGCTACAACTAGCCACCCCCAAGCCGTTAATCAACGTACCACTACCAGGCAATCCTTTGACTCACAACAGTATTCTCCCAAGAGAATGGATGATAGAATCATGGAATGATGGAATGCCTCTCAGCTTCCTCACCATCTATTAAATAGAGCAAACATTGGAAGGGAAACCACATGCACACACTCCATGTGTCAACATGCAACTTTACTACTTTCTTGTTTTATTTCTTTTGTTTTTACTTTTTGATAGCTTTACTGCTTTTTACTGCTTTCTTGCTTTATTTCTATTTATATTTATTTAGAGCTTCAGTATTGTTATTTATTATTTTATTGTTATTTATTATTTATTATTTATTATTTTTATTATTATTTATTATTTATTATTATACGGTAGGAAATAGTTGTGCAACATATGTATTCCAAATGGTATTATTGTGAATTGATTGATTATATTGATAGATCCCAATATCTTTGTGCACATCGCCTCGGTTACTAGTACTACTTAGTCATTATATTCGTATTTTTAGCGACCAGCTGTTGTGTGGATTTGTTATCCTCTTTCTTCCTTGTCTAGAACATTTTATATGTTACCTTTTATTTGAGGTGTGTATTATTTTAATACGAGCCTAAGATCCTTTGATTTTAATAGGCTATATTAATGCGAAAACTTCCAGTTTACCATAGATTGATTTATTAATTCAGAGCGATCATGTCCCTAATCTAGTGTACCATCGTCATTATTCATTTGATTGTTATGAATTGTTCTCTTTTTACTTCCATTGCATCGAGCACCACCATATCCAATATGTTTCTCATTTCTATTGTTATACACATTTATAGTTTGTTCATATAAACACACAGATCATTGTAATATTTTCCCTTCCCACAAGAAGTACATTTGCAAGCTCTAATATCCTTCTATTAAAATCATATTTATCTTGTTTCATATTAGAAAGAACCCTATTTATGGGTTGTTATTAACATAAATCCATTTATATTTGGATTGATATGAACATACATGACACTTCGAAATTGAGTGAACTATTAAGAATGTGCTCTTATTTTAACATTTTCTTTCTACCATTAACTAAGAAGCACTAGGAGTTGCTTCCATTATGTATTTTTCCTTTTCGGGTGTCAGTCACATTGACCTACTTATGAAGGTCATAAAGTGGTTCATGTATGATGTCTTCATGCATACAGTATGTTGTATCGAATTTGTACATACTCTTTACAATTTTGACCCTAGTTTGGTATAACATTGAAAATATAATTTGTGCTTCTTATTTATTTTAGTTACAATTACTGTTTTAACCAATCACACTTTTAGGTCCAAACTATGCATGTCCAATGGAATATAATACTCATTGTAGTAATCTGGCAAGGTTAAGTTACCAAAATATGCATGTCCAATGAAGTATAATACTCACTATAGTAATCTGGTAAGGTAACATTACCTTCCATAGCATGTTATGAAACTAGCTCACAAAAATATAAAAAAGATAGTTGAACGCCAGAGAATTCAGCCTCTCCGAGGGGGAAACCTCCTTTACATTACACAAATGAACAATTCTTGGATGATTCAAATGACAAAACCTCCTTTCTATATATGGGAGTCTAAGGAGTCACAATATAACCCAGCCGACCTAACAATAATAATATAAAGCCACAAAAATAACAATAGAGGCATTCTATGAGGCACAGTAATAACAATATGGGGAAAATAGGGGCACAACAATATTAATAAGTGATACAACTACAATAGTAATGGGGTAATCACTAGTATTATAGGGACCTAACATGCCCCTCTCCTCAAAAAAGTGTTGTCCTCAACACTTGAGCAGTTCTGGATGCTTCAGTATAAAATTATCATCCTCCCATGTGGAATCTTCAGCAAACAAGCTCTTCCACTTGATGAGATACTCCGAAATTGACCGATTTCATAACTATCGAGTTCTTGTTTCTGTGACTAATTTTGGTTCCAATATAATTTTTCCTTCCTCGTCAAGTTCTCGAAATATTGTTTGAACTCGGATCTTGTCACCTATAACCTTCTTTAAACATGAAACATGGAAAACTCGGTGCACTCGAGAAGCTGTAGGAAGCTCCAATTTGTATGCCATAGTACCAATCTTTTGCAACACCTCGTATAGACCATAATACTTCAGTAATAATTTATTATCCTTCATAGCTTACTTGAGGGACATTTGTTTATATGGTTGTAGTTGTAGGAATACCCAATAACCTACATCAAAACTTCTTTCGCTGCGATGTTGATCTGCCTATTGTTTCATTATATTCTATGCCAACACGGGGTTATCCTTTAAGAGTTGAAGGACTTGTTGTCGATGTTCAATTTGATGTTCCACTGCTTGAAGCTTAGAATTTTATCCTAAATATGATGTGATGGATGGTGGCTGATATCCATAAAGTGCCATAAATGGGGTCATTTTTGTTGCTATATGGAAGCAAGTGTTATACCAACATTCAGCCAAAGGCAACCATTTGACCCATTGTGTCTATTTATCAGATACAAAGCAAGGAAGATATCCTTCCAAACATTTGTTTACTATCTCAGTTTTCCCATCAGCTTTAGGATGATAAGATGAGCTATGAGCTAACTGAGTACCAAGACATGAAAATAATTTTGTCCAAAACTTTCGAGTGAAAATGGGATCTCTGTCACTTACAATAATCTTTGGATTTCCATGTAGCTTTTGAATTGTTTCCATAAATGTAGTAGAAACTGTATTGTCTTTAAATGGATGTTAATGCACAAAAGTGTGCATACTTGGTAAGTCTGTCAACTACCACCATGATGACACTCTTTCCCTCAGACTTGGGTAAACCTGTGATAAAATAAATTGAAACCTCCTCCCAATGTTGGCTTGGAATGGATAAAGGTTGTAATAGACCTGGTGTCTTAATTGTTTCAACTTTATTTTGTGGGCAAACCAAACATTCCGCCACAAACTTTTGAATATCTGATTTAAGGCCATCCCAAAAAAATTCTTTCTTAACCCTGTGGTAAGTTTTTAAAAATCCTGAGTGCCCTCCTAAGGGAGAAGTGTGCAATTCCATAGAATCTTTTGTTTTAGCTGGGAATTCTTACAGAGGTATAAGCGATCTTTGTACCATAACGAATCATTTTTCTAGCTAAATGTATCAGACGTACTGGAATCCTACTGTAAATTTCTAATAAGTTCCAACACTTCTTAATCATTCTTCCATTCCTCCCTTGCCTCGTTTATTCAATCTGGTTGGATAATAGAAATGGCGCACAACAATGATTCCACATCCTCATCCTTTCTTGATAGTGAATCTGCCACCACCTTTTGCTTCCCTTTTTTTTAGATGATTTCAAAGTCATAACCCAACATCTATGTGACCCACTTTTTTGCTCTTCAAAGGATAATATTTGTTCTAAAAAATATTTAACGCTATCACGATCCATTTTTACCTTGAAGTGTCTTCCCATTAGGTAGGGTAACCATTTCTTAAGTGCATGGAGTATTGCCAACATTTCCTTCTCATAAATAGCTTTGCGTAAAAACTTTCCCTTGATTGGACGAATTTCAAAAGAAATGGGTCTTTCATCTTGCATTAAAACAACACCAACTCCATTTACGAAAGCATCACATTCCACAATAAAGACTTTCGTGAAGTCCAGTGTAGCTAAGACCGGTGCTTGGCACATTGCCTCTTTAAGATGTTCAAAGGCCTTTGTTGCTTCTCGAGTCCATAAAAATGCATCTTTCTTCAATAATGTTGTTAGAGGTGCCGCTATTCTCCCATAATTCATAAAAAACTTTTGATAATACCCTGTCAACCTGAGAAATCCTCGCATATGCTTTATGGATGTGGAGCTTTTCCATTCCTTAATGGCTTTAATTTTGCTAGGGTCTACCTTAACTCCTACATGAGATATAATATGACCCAGATATTCCACCTCTTGTACTCCAAAGAAACATTTGGATCATTTTTCATATAATTGTCTCTCCACCAAGAGTTGTAGCACCCTGTCAACATGTTCAACATGATCCTTCCAAGACTTGTTGTAGATTAGTATATCATCAAAAAATACTAACACAAATTTTCTAAGTGAGGGTTTGAAAATGGAACTCATCAAAGCTTGAAATGTAGAAGGTGCATTGGTAAGGCCAAAAGGCATGACCAAAAATTCATAATGACCCTCATGAGTTCTAAATGTTGTTTTTGGAATGTCTTCAGTCTTCATTTTGATTTGATGATATCCTGAATGAATATCCAACTTGGTGAGGTAAATTAATCCATGCAATTAATCCAGTAATTCATCAATGACAGGAATGGGAAACTTATATTTAATAGTGAGCTTGTTGAGCTCCCTATAATCCGGACACATGCGCCATGATCCATCCTTCTTGTGCACCAATACTACTAGAGTAGAGAAAGAACTTTGACTAGGTTGAGTTATACCAGCCTCTAGCATTTTTGCAACATTACATTTAATTTCACTCTTTTGAGCATAGGGATATCTGTATGGCCTGATGTTTGGAGGAACACTTCCTAGAATCAGATGAATAGAATGATCATGATCACGAATAGGTGGGAGACCTTTAGGGGTATCAAATACCTTGGAATGATTGTCCGAGCCCTTTTGGAGATCTAGAGAAACAGATGATTCCGATGTGGAAACATCCAACGAACATAATTGTGCAATTACACCTCTTTGTTCCTTTTTTAGAATCTTTGTCATACCGTTAGAGCTAATTATATTTCCTGGTTTCCCTGCAATACCCCTTAATTCAACCTCCTCTCCTTCCATAGAAAATTTCATGAAAAGTTCTTGAAAATTAAAAGCTATTGTACCCAAGGATTGTAGCCATTGGACTCCTAGTACAACATACACACCTCCCATTGGAATGGAAAGCATTGGGCTAGTCAATACATATTCTACCATGGATAGCTTGATGTTATGGCACTTTCTAGAAAACATTATCATTCCTCCATTTGCAGCCATCACTTGACACTCTAGTGTTGGATATAGGAAGAAATTCAATTCTTTTGCTATCTTACAATGAATAAAAGTGTGGGTACTTCCTGAAGCAATCAACACTATTACCTTTTTCTTCTTGATTTGTCATTCTATCTTGATGGTTTGAGGAGTGGTAACTCTAGCCAATGAATTACAAGATATGGTCAGATTCATTTCTTCTTTATCTAGGCTCTATTCCTGGAGTATATCCTCTTCTTTTGACCTTTCTTGCTCCTTTTCTTCTTCCTCTTCACAATCAATGTAGAATAATTTCTTCTCAGCACACTTATGACCTTTAGTATATTTGCTATCACAACTCTAACAAGCCCTTTTACTCTTTTTTCTTCCATTTGTTGTGGTTTCAACCTTATAGGTTGTGGAAGACTTGGGGCAACAACACTTCCATCTTTATAGTTGTGTGTGGTATGCTTCCTAGTTGCCATAATTTTGGTTTCCATTTTTCTTGCTAGCCTGAATGCCTTCTCTAATGAAGCAGGTTCCCAAAGGTGAACATCATGTTGGATATTATCCTTTAAAGTCCCTATGAAAACATCAATGCTATGCTCCTCTAGAATATTTTTTACCCTTATGTTCAATTTTTGGAACTGCTCAATGTGCTCCATTATTGAACTCTTTTGTTTGAGACTTATTAATTGGCTAAAAAAGTGTTGCTTTTTGTATCCTCATAATGTGCTGTCAATTCTTCCGTAAAAATTGCCCAAGTGATAATTTGTTTGCAAGAGAAAAGCCATTGATACCATACAAGTTGATTTGGTTCCAAATATAAACGTGCAATACGTACCTTTTGTGTGTTTTGCACATTATTTAGATCGAAAAATTGCTCCATCTGTAATATCCATGTTGCGGGATCCTTGCCATCAAACTTCCTCATATCGATTTTTGGAATATGGTGGGTCTTCAATCCAACATTAAAGTCTATGAAATCATGATTAACATTTCTTTTGTTCTCATAATGAGTTTCCTTTACTACCCTTTCACAATTAGTAAGCATTTCTGGTGGAAACTTTTTCAAATATCTCTTCAAATCTCTCTTCAAATCTTCCATGCTTGCCTTCAAATCGTCCATCTTAGCTTCCACGTCATTCATATTAGCTTCTACACCTTTCTTTACACAATCCATATTAACTTCTATGCCTTTCTTTAAACCATCCATCTTAGCTTCTACATCTTTCTTTAAACCATCCATCTTAGATTTTGTTACTTTTTGAGCAAGTGACACTTGTTGCACTTTTTCTCGTAATTTTGATATATCATGTTGCATTTGTTCCTCTTCTTCATGAGTCATGCTAGAGATTTCAAGTTGCTTACTAGGTGTTTGCATTTTCTTTCTTCGAGGAATCAATTACCAATAATAATGCTTTAATATGCCCTTTGAAGTCCTTCAAACTAATTTTTTAAAGCAATCTTATGCAAAATTTTAAAAAAGCTACATACCTTTTTTCACTTTGTAGGAGCTTGATATTGAATCTGGTGTATCTCTATAATTTTGAATCATCCAATTCTGAAATTGTGACCTGTAGTAACCCTCTGTGTCCTCTTTCCAATGCCACCATTCGGATCCAAATTGGATTCTCCAGGGAAGATTTATGGCAAATCTCCCATAGTGACTTGATTATAGACTAGTTCAGAAAATCGAACTTGTACGACATGCCACGAGCCATTGTTTCGACCTTTGGCTCTAAAAAATATCTACAAAAGGTGGTAGTCCATCCTCGTTATGTACCTTCTTACAAAATTTCAATCCGATGGTTAAAGAGAAAGTTATGATGATTTTCCCTAGGTCGCTTGTTTCGAATGTAATTCAGGAGTCTGCAAAAAGATCAACTTCCTCAAATCATATCTCCACAACTATAATGCAAAAAGCTATAAAATTTGGACCGAAGGTTCAGTATGATTTCGCCTCAATTAGGTTTTTTCTTAGCTTCTGAAACATCATAGAAAATAAGTTATAGGGAAAATTCCACGATGACCTATTTGGAGTAGCGAAACCCTAGAATCGAAAGCTCTAATACCAAACGTTATGAAACCAGCTGACAAAAAGATATAAAAGATAGTTGAACACCTTAGAATTCAGCCTCTTCGAGGGGGGAAACTCCTTTACATTACACAAATGAACAATTCTTGCATGATTCAAATGACAAAATCTCATTTTTATATATACGAGTCTAAGGAGTCACAAGATAACCCATTCGACCTAACAATAATAATATAAAGCCACAAGAATAACAATAGAGGGATTCTATGGGGCACAGTAATAACATTATGGGGACAATAGGGGCACAACAATATTAATAAGGGATAGAACTACAATAGTAATGGGGTAATCACTAGTATTATAGGGACCTAACATAGCATTTTTCCCAACTGCAAAATTAGATTCCAACATTTTGATGTACCAATCAAACATTAAGTTGAAAGAAACTTTCTTTTTCAATATAGTCATATACAATGACCTATCCTTCACGAGGTTAACGATTCCTCATGGGAACCTTTATGAATAGATATCAAAATCTTGACAATTAATTTTCAGATGGCACCCACTTAATTCACCATCAACCTTTGTTAATGTTGATAGTATGTCATGGACTTCTTACCTATTGATTCATATAGTTTCCATTTATATACTTTCATTTTTTATGTTTTCCATGATACATGGAAAGAAAAATACTTAAAATTTTATCTCATAAAAGTTCAACATTTATTCCCTTCACATTTCTATACTTACGATCTTTATTCCCTTAAGTTATGTCCTTGACACGACTACCTTTATCAGCATTAGTTGTATTTTATGAAGCGATGTCCTTGCATAAAGAATCATGCAACTCCTAATTTGATTTTAGTATGAGTAGAATAACATGATGACCATATCATGAAATTTTTAATCCAATCACTTATTCCCTTCATTACTTATACATAAATTTCATTACATAATATATTCATTATTCTTCTGATATATGCACTACCCATTATCAAATTGAATATATCATTATTACTGTGGGTATAACATCCCACTTTCGATGCAATAACAATACTTTACAATAATTACTAAATTGTTCATTTCTCTAGTTCTATCATGACCATTTAAATTATGCAAGTATCATGGTATAGACTCTTCCACTCTCACAATAGCATTCAACAATAACTTAAGTTTTGAAAAACATTCACACATATACTAAGTCGAACTTCAATCATCACGTCATGTGATAAGTAGTCACCATAACAAGTAACTCATTAAGGTTTGACATTTTCTACTTATTAAATAATCATGTTAGTTGTTGAATATTTCCTTGCCTTCCTCATTACTCCATCAGAATCATTTTTTTCATTGTAGCCTTTAGAGGTTTCTCCCCAAAAATTTTTAATTCTTGCTCCTAGATTCCCATTTCAAAATATTATGACAATTCTATCACTTTTATCATACCAAAATATTCTAGCATCGAAACAAGGAGAAAATGCTGAAATCCTTAGTGGAATTTTTCAATTCAACATGCATATCATAAGTAACTTAGATATTTTTTGGCTAAAAATTTTCACGTGAGCAATGGACAAAAGATCCAACTCCCTATTATCTATAACTAGTGCAAGTCATGGTCATAATGCATAGCAATTAGTTTGTTACCTTCTAGGTTTATGACTTAGACTAAATAAGTTTATTTCTTATGTGGATAATCATTCAAAAACAAGTCACACCCTCGCTTGCGATGAGAGAGCAAGATGGCAATAAAAATACTTTACAATTATTACTAAATTGTTTGTTTCTCTAGTTCTGTGATGACCATTTAAACTATACAAGTATCATGGTATAGAGTATTCCACTCTCACAATAGTAGTCAACAATAACTTAAGTTTTGAAAAACATTCACAGATATACTAAGTAGAACTTAAATCTTCACATCATGGGATAAGTAGTCACCATAACAACTAAATCATTGAGGTTTGACATTTTCTACTTATTAAATAATCATGTTAGTTGTTTGATATTTCCTTGCCTTCCTCTTTACTCCATCAAAATATTTTTTTCATTGTAGCCTTTCGAGGTTTCTCCACAAACATTTTTAAATCTCGCTCCTAGATTCCCATTTCTAAACATTGTGACAGTTCCATCACTTGTATCGTACCAAATATTCTAGCATCAAAACAAGGAGAAAATTTTGAAATCCTTAGTGGAATCTGTCAATTCAACATGCTTATCATAAGTAACTTATATTTGTTTCGGCTAAAATTTTTCCCGTGAGTGATGGACAAAAGATCCAACTTCCTATTATATGTAACTAGCACAGGTCGTCATCATAATGCATAACAATTAATTTGTTACCTTCTAGGTTTATTGCTTACACTAAATAGGTTGATTTCTTAAGTGGATAATTGTTCACAAACAAGTCACACCCTCGCTTGCGATGAGAGAACAAGATAGCTAAAGTTAATGTTGTCATGCAAAGACATAGCTTCGAAACTATTATGGGTTAGAATATTATCATGTGCTAGTCCGGAAAGACCATATGATAACGAATCATGATGGATTACTTCTGGTGAGCAGCAACCATCTAGGTTTCAAACCTGATGGTGCCCTCCTACACTCGTTAGCATAAGAAAAAGGTTTATTGAATATGGTTCTAAGGATTACAAATTCACATGAGCTAAGTCAAAACCTTCACAGAATGTAATGGATTCTCCTTCTCGGTGCCGAAGAGTAAAATAGTCACCCCGCGGCATGCTTTTCTCCTTTAATAAGGAATTTGAGCCATAATTGTATATTTATCTTCGACCCAACCTCTTTTCTCAGCGAGATTTCCAACGAAAATAAAGGGAGCCTCTAGGGCCAACCCCAACATTTCCATTGTAGGATTTCATTCGATGCCAATATGGCAAGGTACATTCATGACCAGAGGAGCCTGCCAGTCTTTTAATCTCCTGAACTCAATGCTTTCTCATCCCCCCCTCCCACATTGAGAAGGAAAGTAGAGTCTGAGCCTCGTTTCAAGTGGATTCAATGTAGCCCATTCTACCAGGAAATTTTGTCAACAATTAAACACACTCACTTAGCCCTTGACTCTGCTTGCAACAACCATACACAATATTTTCATCCTTGCCTAAAGAGTCAAGTAAATCAGTGTATAGTAGGGATGCCAAACAACACTGCACCACTTTGTCAACTCCTCAGAACACCTATATTCAACATAGCCACTCACACCACATATGTTATGCCCTGACTACATCACAAACTGAGTCTACACAAAGATATCGATCTCTACACTTTTCCCCTAGTTGACTTCACTTTAATGTGAAGAGGAGATAATTCCTCCATTATTTGAACCCTCATGCCAATATATTCCATGTGCCTTTATTCTTCGAATCCGCATATGAACATTGAAGAATATAAATATCGATATGGAGGGTGAAGGGGTCAATTGGATCTTTGCGGGTCTTCAACTCCAAACTTGCAATAATTCCATAAAACAGACAATGTCCATCAATACTTCACTAGGCTTTATGAGCTCATTTTATATGAAAGTTGAGGTATATTATATGTGAAAAATAATTTCGATAGTGATAAGCGTCAAGCTTTATCCACTGACTACATTGTCTCATGGAAAACAAACATACATTGCTCCTACTTCCAAAATTACCTATAGCATAATACGGTGTTAGTATTTAGTTAAATTCTTTTTCTAAATTAGAATATCTTTGCAGAATATAACTGAGTTTGGTAATTTCATTGATAAGCATTATCCAATTGAAATGTTTTATGGAGGCAACCGATAAGATCACCATTATCCCAAATGAATGAATAATTTTTTGGAAACTTGCTCATTAATCTAATGTTTCTAGGTCAATAGATACGACAAATAGGAACGTGGCATCAACAATCAACATGGATATCCTTATTTTTCCATTTTTCATCCACTCAATTAGGGAGGAATCAGAATTTTCCATCAACGATCGATGGAAATTAGTTCACCACAGGTTAACTGTAGAACATGATAATTCTAAGTATCTACGATCCACAACTTTGGAGAAGTTATTAAATACTGTAAACATCATATTTATAGTAACTCAGCCATGGGAAAGTTATTAAATTGATGTTTACACATAACCCGATCATTGAAGACAATTAGGATTACCTTAATATTCACAATCGATTTTGTGGGTGGCTCATTATTGTTCGACATTGTAATGTCAAGTGTATTTTCTGCAACTTCCATTTTTTATTGTGATTCTTCAAGCAACATCTAATTTTTTTAAATGGAATCCAATCTTATTTACAAAGAATGTTTTATCCATTATAACCTTCCGAATTTGGAAATAAATAACCAAGTTACACAGAAATAATGTGCCTCAAAAAATTTAAGTAGCATGTAGGTTATTGTGAGTAGTACTTATTTTCATGTAAAATTTTGTAGGTTGAGCTTCCAGATAGAGTTCGAATGACTGTCAAAATTGATCAAAGGTATCACTCTATGCATAGTCAATAAGAAAAGAGTGCATGCCTTATTATTTCTCTATATCGACTAGATATGTTGCTCACCCTCAGCCATATATATGACCACATTTAATGACCTAATAATAGAATATAATGTTCAACTCGCAAACAAGGCCAACAAGAAAATAAAATGAACCCTACTAGTTAAGGTACCTACCCAGGGAAGTTGAATTTTTATCACATTTATTGTCAGAAGGAGATAAACATAATATTCAATTAACTTTCACTCACTAACAAGGCATTATGTTTATTCTCCACATCTTTTATCTTATGCAACATCATTCATGTATTTCCCACCCCATATAAGATATCATTGAGTCTTAAATCTTAACCATGCACATACTCCTTATAATACTTTGACACTATCTTGATGGACTACTTTTGTTTTAAATTCATCCCCCTTATGCAATCAGGAACACAATTAGTTATAGGATTGTCAAGTAACCTAGGGGACGCCACTCTTAAATCAAATATCTCTTATTTCAAACAAACTTAGTCCTTTGATTTCAAGTAATCAATATATATACAATATATACTATAGTATATATGTTCCTATTACAAAAAATTATTTCAAGGCTTGATTTCAACTTTGATGGATTCTAGAATACTTTTCGTTTAGCAATTTATAATTGAACCCTTCATTACGACCTACAACTCCTTTGTACCTTGCATAAGTGTGGTGGACATTAGGCCACAAGATTTGAACTTAGTGCTCACATACCATTTGTAACATACCCTGTGAGCCTAATATGAGAATTACCTACTAGGCCCCCATTCCTTAATTTTTTCTTCAGTTGAAGTTAAGATTCAATCAATTGTCACAAGTATTACATGAACAAATCCTTATAAAACCCTATACCCATATTCCTCAAATTCTGACAACATTAAAGAAATGAGCCATACCCCTTGAGTACAACAATACAAGTCCTCTGAGGCTTTACCACTCAAATGAAAGATCACAATTCAGGCTCTCAGAATGAAGGAAAAAGAGACATACGTAGGCTCCTCTTGACAAAGCCACGTATACACATGGGTTTGTTGACCAAAAGGCGCGTATGCATATAGACACACTTTCCCTCATGGAAAAGCGCGTACATGTTGGAAAACTTGGTTTTGGCCTGTGGTATTTGGTCTTCTGTATTTTGACCCATGGTATTGGTCCAAGGTATCTTGTTCGAAGTGTTGACCCAAGGTATTTGGTCCAAGGTATTGCTTCTAAGTGGTTTTGGACCATGGTATTGAGTAAGGCCTAAGACTATAGAAGGAGGAGGAGATCATTAAGTAATGGCACTCAAGTATTGAATATCTAATGAAGAGAAAGATCTAGAATACTGCTCATTGGGTTATGGTGCATAGCTGGATTTGAATCATGGAGGAACCTGAGTGCTTGAAGAAGGATAAGTTCTATTTATGGGTCAAGATCTTAAATATTGAATAGAAGTATATTTGTGTGGTTTTGATATTTTATAATTGGCGCATGTCATAATCTATAAATCTGATGATATGGTTATAACTGATGTCTAAATAGTTGTAAAGGTTAAATCATCTTTTACATATTTGTATGCATGTTCAATATAGAAAAGGCACATATACACGCTGGTTCATCATTTCAAAACAACATATACACGTGTTTTCCTTCATATAACAACGTATGAATGTGTGTTCGACACATTGAAGTAGTGTAAGTCTCATAAAATATGTTTTGGCTACTTCTGTTTGTTGCTGCAGTATTCTGGGTTCTGGCTTGGGTTTCGGTACTGTTACTTTATTCTATTTACAACATTCATAGAGGTGATTTTTTTGATTCAGTTTTGGTTAGTGCAAGGGAGATTGATTGATGCAGATATATTTTGATGTTTGATTGATGCTGTCGGGCCAGGGTAACTCTAGAATGAGCGAGAGAAACTGATATATAATTCATTTAGCTAATACATATTTATATACACAAACGTGACGAATCAGTTCATCTTCTTGATGACTGTCCAGTTCACCCATCCATTTCGGATTAGATGTCAACATTCCCCCCCTTAATCTGAAGGGATCAGATTTGACCGAGATCATGTTCACAGAGGCAACATGAGGAGGTGGGAGTGGAAAAATTCTCATTAAGGCAGAATCTTTGAAGAGACTTGCCCCCACACTCTCATATGGAGCACTAGAGTGCTTGATGTACAGAACATTGCCATCCGAGGAGGAAGAGGCAAAGAAAGACAGCTGGTCGACAGTGGCAACCTTCCCTTGATGGGGAAACCGAATCAAGTGAAATAAAGAGGAGGCCATGGCATGCATGGCATGGGTCCAAATTCAGCCGAGTAGAAGATTATAATTGAGATTGGCGTCAACAATTTTTGCTTTGACTTGCACTGTCTTGCCTTCGAGGGTGATGTCAAGGTTAGGTAAGACATCGAAGGGTCACGAATCGCACCCATTGAAAGCTTCCAAAGTGTTCAGAGACTAGTTCAATGCAGGGGAACCAATAGCCTTCCCACATGCGGTTGACATGATGGAAGTGGAAGTACCTTCATCAATGAAAGTCCAGTGGATGGTCTTCTCATTGATGATTACCTGAATAAGAAAGGCAATCTGATGAGGAAGTTGTGGAACATGGTTTTCTAGATCAAAACATATCAAATTGGAGTCGGTGGGATAAATGCCCCCGATAGCTGATAGCAAAGATTTCCGCTACGATGGATAGCTTTGGAGTACCTCGAGAGCCGACATGGCTGACAGTGCCTGTTACACTGAAATTTGTCACCATGACTATCTACAGTTAATATGGCTCCATCAATAGTCATATTATCCTCCTTGTCAAGCCTCATACCTCTGCTCTTCATGTCAAATTTCAAAAAAGAGAGAAAGTCACTTAAAAACATGTTTATCTCTGGGTACGCAGGTTCTCTCTACCTTACCTGCGTGTACGCATCCCAAACACACTGTACCTGCGTACTTGTACGCTCTGTAAGCCAAAGGATGGGTGCGTACCCCTGGAAAGGTCAAAAGGCGCGAGTTTCATCTTTAAAATGTTACTTGTGGTCACTTCTAGAGCCTTCTAGAAAAGTGTTTGACGTGTATTGAGCGCCTCCAGATGGTTCATGCATCCCTATGATAGAGGAACTTATCCCATCAAGAGAGGAGCTACCCCATCCAAAAGAGGGAGTATCCCATTGATTTTGGAACTGAATAACTTCCTCTAGAATACTATAAATACAGGCCTTGGGCCAAAGGAGGGGAGGTTGAAAGCTGAACATTCTAAAGGGTAAATGCTGCTGGAATTAGGACTTCCATTGTTGACTTGTGAGGAGAGATCACTATACTTTCTTGTTGCCATATTGGGAGTGGGTGAGCTTGTCAAAGTAGAGGAAATCTCTTGTTGGACCCTGGGAGGAGCTTGCACAACACCAAGGCTCAGGTTGTAATGTTTCCTTTTTTGTTTCCTTAATACAAATAAGTCCATTCTTCTCAATGATTTGTTGTTAATGAATTATTTCATGTACTCCTTGGTCTATGTGATGAATATGCTTTGTTTTATGAAATATTCAGGTGTTATGTAATCGTTTGCTTTGTTAGTGTATGCAGGTCTTAAGTGAAGGAGGAGCTCATCTGGATCAGCAAGGCTGGACTGCTACAACAAGCGTTGGACCTAAGGTAAGATCGGA
>APFE030875873.1:0-32870 GCA_000404065.3 Pinus taeda
TATATGCACGTCGTTCATGTATCTGCATCGTAGATGCGCAAATTCCATATACAGAAATTGCGCATATACGGAAACTGTACATATACGGAAGACACGCGCATATCTTCCATATATGCCTAGTTTCCGTATATGCGCACACCTTCCGTATATGCCCAGTTTTCGTATATGCGTAATTTATGTATATTGAATTTGCGCGTATACGATGCAGATACATGAACTTTCCTGTATGTGCATATCATCCATATATGCACGTCGTTCATGTATATTCCTTTATGTTACAGAAACTGCGCATATACGGAAACTGTGCATATACGGAAGATGTGCGCATATACGGAAACTGAGCATATACGGAAGATATGCACGTGTCTTCTATATATCCCTAACTTTCCTGTATGTGCATATATTCTGTATATGCACGTCGTTCATGAATCTTCGTTTATGTTACAGAAACTGCGCATATACGGAAACTGTGCATATACGGAAGATGTGCGCATATACGGAAACTCGGCATATACGGAAGACATGCACATCGTATATGCGCAAATTTGATATACATAAATTGCGCATATACGGAAACTGTGCATATATAGAAGATGTGCGCATATACAGAAACTGGGCATATACAGAAGATGTGTGCGTGTCTTCCGTATATGCACAGTTTCCGTATATGCGCAATTTCTGTATATGGAATTTGTACACATCTTCGTTTATGCTTCTACATCGTATGTGTGTGTCTTCCGTATATGCACGTCGTTCATGTATCTGCATCGTAGATGCGCAAATTCCATATACAAAAATTGCGCATATATAGAAACTGTGCATATACGGAAGACATGCGCATATCTTCCGTATATGCGCACATCTTCCGTATATGCACAGTTTCCATATATGCACAGTTTATTTATATGGAATTTGCGCATATACGGAAACTGGGCATACACGGAAGATGTGTGCGTCTTTCGTATATGCACCGTTTCCGTATATGCGCAATTTCAAGTTATACGAAAACTGGGCATATACGGAAGATGTGCGCATATACAAAAGCTGGACATATATGGAAGATATGCACAAATCTTCCGTATATGTCCAGTTTCCGTATATGCGTAATTTCTGTATATTGAATTTGCGCGTATACGATGCAGATACATGAACTTTCCTGTATGTGCATGTCATCCGTATATGCACGTTGTTCATGTATATTCCTTTATGTTACAGAAACTGCGCATATACGGAAATTGTGCATATACGGAAGATGTGCGCATATACGGAAACTGGGCATATACGGAAGATATGCGCGTGTCTTCTGTATATCCCTAACTTTCCTGTATGTGCATATCTTCCGTATATGCACGTCGTTCATACATCTTCATTTATGTTACAGAAACTGCGCATATACAGAAACTGTGCATATACGGAAGATGTGCGCATATACGGAAACTAGGCATATACGGAAGACATGCGCATCGTATATGCGCAAATTTGATATACATAAATTGCGCATATACGGAAACTGTGCATATATGGAAGATGTGTGCATATACAGAAACTGGGCATATACAGAAGATGTGTGTGTGTCTTCCGTATATGCGCAATTTCTGTATATGGAATTTGTACACATCTTCGTTTATGCTTCTACATCGTATGTGTGCAAATTCCATATACATAAATTGCGCATATACGGAAACTGGGCATATACGGAAGATGTGTGCATATACGAAAACTAGGCATATACGGAAGATATGCACAAATCTTTCGTATATGCCCAGTTTCCGTATATGCGCAATTTCTGTATATTGAATTTGTGCGTATACGATGCAAATACATGAACTTTACTGTATGTGCATATCATCCGTATATGTACGTCGTTCATGTATATTTTTATGTTAGAAAAACTGCGCATATACGGAAACTGTGCATATACGGAAGATGTGCGCATATACGGAAACTGGGCATATACAGAAGATATGCGCGTGTCTTCCGTATATCCTTAACTTTGCTGTATGTGCATATCTTCCGTATATTCATGTCGTTCATGTATCTTCGTTTATGTTACAGAAACTGCGCATATACAGAAACTGTGCCTATACGGAAGATGTGCGCATATACGGATGGTAAATTTGATCAAGGAGTAGTAGCTTCCTTCCAGTCAGAGTTGGACAAACTAGAGGAGGTGGTAGCCTCTAACAGATAGGATCCCATGCACTGGTAAGAGTTTGCACCAATGCAATATGTAAGAATATTTCAATTTTATGATGATAACAAGACAAAGACAACACAAATAGTGGATTTTCTCATTTTCACAGTTTCCGTATATGCGCAATTTCTGTATATGGAATTTGCGCATCTGCGATGCAGATACATGAATGACGTACATATACGGAAGATATGCACATACAGGAAAGTTAGGGATATACGGAAGACATGTGCATATCTTCCGTATATGCCCAGTTTCTGTATATGCGCATGTCTTCCGTATATGCCCAGTTTCCGTATATGTGCACATCTTCCGTATATGCACAGTTTCCGTATATGCACAATTTATGTATATGGAATTTGCGCATATATGATGCAGAAGCATAAACGAAGATGTGTACAAATTCCATATACAGAAATTGCGCATATATGGAAACGGTGCATATACAGAAGACGCGCACATCTTCCGTATATGCACAGTTTCCGTATATGAGCAGTTTCTATAACATAAACGAAGATGTGTACAAATTCCATATACAAAAATTGCGCATATACGGAAATTGTGCATATACGGAAGATGTGCGCATATATGGAAACTGGGATGCAACGGAGGCAAGAGTTCGCTTTCAGAAGGATGTCATAGGGGAGTACGCAAACACCATAATAGACTACCAAGCTTGGCATTAGTTCGCCACCATCCATCATCGAGAGGATGTCAAAGAGTTAGGCTTCCCACAGCTCTCTGAGTCTGAATGATGTCTTGCATGGCTTACTCAAGCCTATTTTGTCTCACATGGGTACATGTGCAGATTGTAGTGTAAACATGTTGTAAAAGTGAAAGACCAAGTGTCAATAGTAGAATGTAACAGTCATGTGTAAGTTGAAGAGCCATGAGGGTAGGTGAAAAGTCAGAAAGGGGAATGTCAAGGTTCACCCCACCCTTGCTATTTATAGAACCTCATAACTCATTGTACAGGATTTTGGGAGCCAAGCTTTCATAGGGATAATTTAGAGAAATCTTGAAGTGTATTGTAACGAGCCTTGGCTTCTCCACAGTGCAGAGCTAGTATATCTCTTTGGAGGAGCAGGTGGTAGCGACTGTAATGTTCCACTATCAGGGCTAGTGGTTGTAACAATTGTATGTATGATTGGATCTTTCACTCTTTTAATATAATAGAGGCAACACGTTTCATGCATATGTTGTTATTGTAGTTTGGCTATCCTGGTTACTTTAATGATGCATGTAGTTGTAATTTATGCATGTATGTATGGACTATTCTGTATGTGTTTGCATGAATCTTATCGAAGCATGTTTTTGATACAATCCATCACTTTGGATCGTCGGTTATCGTGCTTTCCATCTCATTATGTCTTTCTGCTCGTGTGTTCCCTTTCAAGTTGTGTGCTATCACATGATTCTAAGGGGCTACTTCCCTTTGCGCGCAACCGCAATCAAGGCGATACCATACTATCCACAACTGGGACTCCTGCTCCAAACGGTCAGAGGTCTAGTTGGGAATTCTTACTAGGGAGATCCCCTGGCATGTTGGTAGGTCTAGCATTGTCAACACCCTCATTAATAATCAAATGCAACATGTTAACCCAACATGCATGCACAAAAGGGCCCAACAACGGCAACTATTGGTAGGAAAAATCAAGAAGGCGATGCGACACTTGTAAAAACTAAATGATGGAATGAAAAAACACTTATAAAAGATAATAACAATAGAAACGACAATTATCATGAAAATAAATGGGAGAAATAACACTTATAAAAGAAAAAGCAACAAAGAAAGCAGCGAAAAGTGACACATGCAAATCTTACCTAGAAAAGCGTAGCAAACTAATTCAAAAGCTCCTTGATCTTGTTGGGAAGGCAAGAGCTCCAATCTCGAGTGTACAAATAAGCTCTAAGAGTGTCTATTATATAGATCTAGCCCCCACGGGGTTAGTTTAGGGTTTATGACGTGCATGCCTAAAATCAAGGAGAAAGCCACACTTGTCTTGAGATAAGAAAATAAAAACTTTGTGCAACTTGTAAAACATTAATGTTGGACTCCCTATTATCTAGGGATGAACATTGGCTTGATCCCAGAAACTACGCAGTCACACTGGAAAAAAGGAATTGCAAAATTCCCAACAACAAGGGATTGCACAGTTCACTGTCTCAGTGGATTACGTAGTCTTGATTGTGAAAGAGGGCTAGCACAGCTTCTGTGCTCAGTGACTGCTTGTCTTCAAAATTGTGCAGTTTTGATCCTCAAGGCCTAGCGTAGTTTCCAGTGACAAAACGTTGCACAGTTTCTAGAGGGAAGATCAACAGTTGGTGCAAGATTATGGTAGGGAATGGATTGTGTTTGAAATTTGCTTAGTTGTCGCCTATAAAACTTGTTCATCATCAAGATAACCTAATCAAGTCATCAAAAGCACTGCATGTAAGGATAATTTTTTATAACACTCAGACAAACAAAGGGAATACTTAACGACAATGAAAGATAATTTCTTATAAACAAGAGGTAGGCCAAAATCAAGGCATAGGAAAACATTTAGGAGGGGGGATAATTCTTTATAACACTCAGACAAACAAAGGGAATACTTAACGACAATGAAAGATAATTTCTTATAAACAAGAGGGAGGCCAAAATCAAGGCATAGGAAAACATTTAGGAGGGGGGATTGTAGCAGCTACAACTGAACATATCAAATAGGAAGTTCAAGACATGGAATTGAGAATTCAATAGAAAAAGGTAGTAGATATGCAGGGGATAGATTGAAATGGAATTCAAAGAATGGGTTTATGACCCTAAGTTCTCTCACACAAGAGAGACCAACGTTGCCAAGCTCATGAAACCTTACTAGATTAACAAATTATTCATTTTTCGTGTATTAGAGGAACAAGGTGGCTCTCACTCATCTCTCTTGCACAAACTTCAAAGTTTAGAGAAAAAAGTTGACCTTTTCTACAAAAAGGCTTACAAAATGGAATTTGTTGAAGGTATCCCTCGATAGCATCTAGAAACTTTGGTGAGACATGCTAATATTGGTCATCTCCATGGAGCTTCTACTTCCAATGCTATTTTGATTAATGTGCAACTAAAGGCAAAGAAGGTAGGCCCTTAGCCACCTATTAGCCTTTAGGTGTAGCCTCATTTTCTAGGTCACTTTGTTTGTTAAAGATGAGTACCAACCGTTCACTTATCTCTTATTTTATATTACTTACCATTAGTGTATGATATTCCTATTATACAACTATGTTAGTCTCTTTAACTTCATTAGTAAAGCTCTGCACCATGACTAATAAAACATATGGATATACATGCTACCATGTGGCAATGGTATAATATGTAGGGTATATAACCTAAGACCGATTTGTGAAGGGAATTATGGTATATTTGAAACTACTACACATTTTTGGGGGATGCTAACCAAGTTGTAAGGTCTATTGCACCCCATATTATATGAGGTTCCACATTATGATCTTCATCACATTGGTGGGATTTGCTACTAGTACCTTTGAGCATTAAATCAACTAAGAGGGATATATCTCATGGAGTATTTTTCTCTTCTTGGAATTAGATTAGTTGATAACAACCTTTGGTTAAGGGAATCTCATTTCTCCTTGGATGACTATGCTTCTTGGTTTGGTGGTTTATTGCACCATGTTTCCCTTTAGTTCAATGTATATCAAGCTACAAGAACATGAATGTATCATCTCTCGTTTAACAAGACTTCTTTAAAAAAACAAAAAAGCAACCATAGGGTAGTTGCATTTAGGCTACATAAGAAGGCTAAGTATTCTCGGCTCATCAAAGTAGTAAATAAAAGTATTAGGGACATAAATCAACATTATAAAGTAAAAATTTTCATCTCTAATATCACTAACTTGAAATTTTAGTTTTTAATTTTATTTTTATCTTTTACTTAAAAAAATTACCACAACATTTTATTGTAAAATAAATATATAATGATTTTACATCGCTAATCTCAGATTTTATGTTTTTAATTTTAATTTTATCTTTTGTCTAAAAGAAATTACAACATCATCTAATAAAAACATTCTATTAAAAAATAAATAAATAATGCATTTTTCATTCAATCTTAACTATCCTAAGCCAACCTCGATAATTGCTTTTGTACCAATGTTAATACGTTAGTGCAACAAATACTAAAACAATGCAGATAACCAGCAACAAAAAAATTTAGTGGTTAAATTTCGGTAACATCACAAGTATATAAAAAATTATTGAATTGAAATAATTTTAAAAATATAGATATTTAGTTTAATTATGCAAATATAACTCTTTTTTTTCTCAAAATCCAAATATTTTAGAAATACTTTCGTCCGATTTGAGTCAAATTGAAAGATGTGACTATTACTTTCTGTTTCGAGAATTTCACAAGGAAGCTTCATTCGTTTTATTACGCGACCCATCTCTCCTCTCACGCGTTTCTTTGTATTTTTTTAAGATAATCAGGTTTTTTTGAGACACTAGCTACAATTTTTTCCTACAACGTTGACGTATGAATGTTTCCATACAAAACTGTGAAACATCCTTGCCACGACACCGCCAACGTAACTGTTGAAGCAAGAAAAAATCACCTATTAACATGCGGCATATACAGACAGCCCCCGCTATGATGGTTTGTTTTGTTTCATCGGAGTCTCTCACTTACTCCTTTATTCAATTTGACCGCCTTCTAAATTCCAATGAACCAACTTGCCTTCTCCAAACCAATCAAACCACAGCTCCATCCCATCTATATAAATAAGTTAATCACCATAATGTCCTGTAATTGAGGAGGATGCTCGAACTTGTGGACAAGTCCCTCTCCTATATTCATGCACTTGACAAGAACTTTCAGGTTGTTGCTGCTGATTTTCATTGTAAAGAATTTTGACCCACATAAACATAAAATATGTATTACCAGCAGCTTTTATATGGTCCATCAATAATAATAACAAACATAGATCAGAGGTGAAGACGTTTTACATTTCTGCAGAATCCATGGATGATACCACCCCATCCCCATTTTCTAATTCGTCCCTTCTTTTTCCATCATCAAAGAAGGAGAAGCTTGATACATTGTGAAATTACAAACGTTTTGGTGATGTGAGAAGGAAAGAGAAGGGGCACTTGTTTAAAAAGATAGAGATCGAAGTGATATCTACCAAAGGGCATAATTTCTGTAATTTATTTGCATCATGACAATAATTAGGAAAGTACAATAAGTGCATTGAATCAATATATAGTATCTTTGGCCTATAAATTGGAGACGATTTCCATTAATTTGATTTTAATAGTAATTATGGTTTTAAGGTTTAGACCATGTTGAAAAGGAAAGCAGAGGTCATATATAATAAAATGAGTCCATGTCTATGGTATCTTAGACCTAAGTTTTATTTCATGCACCATTATGTGGTTTTATAAATAGGGTGCATACCTATAATGTCCATTCTTCTAGCTCCCTATCGTTATCTCCATTTTCATCTACCTTTGTAAATATTATCGACATATTCATCATTGATGAAACTACCCAAGTTTATAGCTATTTTATAGTTCCTTGTTGATTTCAAAAATAAATTTTATTATGTACAAGTACAAATAGAGACATACACACTAAAAAATAAATTGATCTATTAAGATCCTCAAACATGGTTTTAACAATTGACCTTGTAATTTTAGGGCTTTCACAAATTGTTATCTACAACTAATATTAGTAGCAAATAAGAATAAATTATTATCTACCCTAGTAAAAATTTATTTAGATGAATTCTATCATTTAAATACTAACATATTTTCTTTAAACTAAGGTATACATTATATTCTAGAGGGAAAGTAATATATCACTATTACTGATTTTTTTGACATAACTAATCCAATTTACTAAGTTTCATCATTTTATACCTAGAAACAATGACATGAGCCCTCTATAGTGAATCTTCAACAAGTATTGAATATGGATGTCATGGTGATATTTTGGGAATCATGGGGGAAGAGAAACAAGAGCCCTTAGGTCCTAACCCTTGGTTCTTTGTTTCTACTACAATGAATAAGCCATTAAACCACCACATTAAGTCTTTCTTCATAATCAATTTCCCAAGGGTAGCCATGGTGCCATTACTAGGCTAGTTGTACACTAAAAATGACATTTGCTTGGTTTACATCACAATGAAAAACACCAATAATCCATAAAAATTGCATCTTTTGGGCATATGTCAGCCATGTGTTGTTTAATAGAATATGAAATTATGACATTCTCAACAACATTAATAAAAATTTACATATTATCCATAATTAAAAAAATATAACAAAAACTTTAACATTTACTACAGTTTGAAACTCAAACATAGTAAATATTATTAAACGTCCATTTCAAAAATTAAAAATACAAAACAAATCTAATTATAATAATAAATCATTATTCCAAAACACATTTATGTTAAAAATTAAATACAATAAATATAATTTTTCCGGTAAAAATTTATCAAAAAAACATATCATAATATTTAACAAAACATGTAACAGACAATTAAGAAAACATTACATAACCACTACATTGTAAATACATAAATCCTGCCATATCATAATATTTAACAAAACATGTAACAGAGAATTAAGAAAACAAATACATAAATCCCACCATATCATAATATTTAACAAAAATCCCACCTGATTCACTCGGTTTTAAATCCCAACTTATAGAGAGTCAGCCGAATGTCTTGGCTCGTAATTAAGTGCTCAACGAAATTGTAAAGAAGCAGCACTAAAAAAATAAAAGAAGAATGCCTTAACTTATGCTACTGTGCCTCAAGCGACATTGTCAATTTCCCCTTTCTGTATATACTCCCAGTCCTCAGCCATATCATCATGATCACCGCTTCTCACTGGCTGTGATATTCCTGGAGAATAACACTGCTCTCCTTCAATGGAGATTTCTGCAGTATTCACAATCGCAATGGGTTCCCGAGTTTCATCGATTCTAATATTAGAACCAGAGGAAATGTGAATGGAGTTACGATTTTCTTCAAGTTTGTCCAAATTCCCGGACGTCGAGTTCTCTCCCTGCATGCAAGGGAAACATTTATTAGGAAAAAGGTTCCTAAAAGCACTTTGTGCCACTCTCACCGGGAGTTAGGGCTCCATGTTGGGGATTTTTCAGGAAAAATCCCAAAAACACAGAATTCAAGCACACAGAGGCAATGCTCTGTTTCCTTTACTCTAGGATCTTTTTGTGCACAGGGAAGCTTAAATTTTTTTTACTGAAGAACAGAGTATTGCACCACCATAAAAGATTTTCTATTCATTAAAATAAATTCACTAATACATATTCATCCTCTTTCACTTAGAGGGATTCACCAAAACATTTCAACAAAATTACTCTGTCTCCTTTGAAATTTTACACCACTGTGTGTAAAAATTTCATTTACATTCACTGTTGTGTGAAAACAAAGATTACAAGGACTTACTACTGTAAAAGAAATAAAATGATCAACACACGGCTGTGTGAAAAACTACAAATTCACCAAAACTTATTGTTCCCTTTTCACTGTTGTGTGAAACAATTCATGGTTTTTTTTTATACAAGCTTCCTCTGGTTTTCTTCATTCACCTCTTCGCATTGCTGTGCGTTTCCATTTTTTTCATTATAGAATGGTCAACACAAAAACAAAAACAACCACATACAATACGTATGCAACCACAACACCAAAAATAATTACCTTGCGTACATGACCATACTCCTGTAAAAAAACATTAAAATTTAAGAACATTTACATATGCCCATGCCTATTTTAATCCACGCCCATACATGCCGTAAACAAAAAATTAAAAATCCAGCTACGCATATGACAATTCTTTAATGCCAGTATGGTCAAAATAAAACTTAATTTTACTCCACGCCAAGCTTTTAATGTTGGCCGTATGCAGCTTGGAGCAATTGATGGAGCAGATCGGACGGCGGACGGAGATATCGAGAGCCACTTTTATGTTGAACTTTACGTCCCGATATGTCAGAGATGATGACGTATGGGGAGAGCCACGCGCCGACACTATATTGTATCGGGCTCTTGTGTACAAAAACTGCCTTCACGCAAAAGCGGTCCGATAAAGTTACCGGCGGTTTGTGGTTTTGCAACTGTGGTTTCGGGGGATGGTACGACTGCGTGTTGCGTTGAAATTACATTTTCAACACTCCCCTTTAATTTCAACTGCTGGGCATTCGGTCATACCCAGACACTTCCTCAAAAATTCAAAGCTTTTCTGATCCAATGGCTTTGTCAAGATGTCTGCAACCTGTTCTTGAGTCCTGCAATGTTCTAGGAAAATTTCTCCATTGTTCACCAATTCTCTGATGTAGTGAAACCTTGTATCAATGTGTTTCGTTCTCTTATGAAACACTGAATTCTTTGACAATGCAATAGCTGAGCTATTGTCGCAAAAGATCATTGTCGCTTTTGCCTGCTCTTGGTCTAAGCTCCTCAACATCCTTCTCATCCAAACTGCTTGACATGCTACTGCTGTAGCTGCCACATATTCAGCCTCTACTGTAGACAATGCTACAATGGACTGCTTCTTAGAAGCCCATAAAATGGCTCCTGAACCCATATGGAAAACATAACCGGAAGTGCTCTTCCGATCATCAACACTTCCAGCCCAATCACTATCTGCGTATCCAACCAAATCTGAATGTTCTGAGACATTATATAAAATTCCAAACTTTTTAGTGCCTTTGACATACCTCAAAATTCTTTTTGCTGCCTGCCAATGTGCCTCCTTTGGCCTCTCCATGAATCTGGAAATTAAACTAACAGCATACATAATATCAGGCCTAGTCGCTGTTAAATACATAAGGCTGCCTACAATACTCTTGTACAAACTAGGATCAAAATCCTTGCTGCTGTCCTCTCTGCTGAGTTTTAATCCCATCACCGTGGGAGTGATCGCTGCCTTGCATTCTTGCATATTAAATCTGCTCAATACTTGATTTACATATCTTGCCTGTGAGATAAAAATTCCTTTTTCATTTTGATCTACTTCTATGCCTAAGAAGTATCTCAAGAAACCCATGTCAGTAATTTCAAATTCCTCTTTCATGACTAATTTAAAATTCTTAATGAGCTGATCATCATTACCTGTGAAAATAACATCATCAACATACAAGACAACAATTAAAATTTTACCATCTTTTTCTTTGATGTAGACGGTGGGTTCTCCTTCACACTTGTCAAATTCATTATCCAATAGATATGAATCTATTCTGCTGTACCATGCTCTTGGCGCTTGCTTCAGCCCATAAAGAGCTTTCTTCAATTTGCACACTTTGTGCTCTTCACCTTTCTTCTCATAGCCTAGAGTTTGTTCAACATAAACCTCTTCCTTTAACACTCCATTTAGGAATGCTGACTTCACGTCCATTTGGTAGAATTTCCATTTGTTTTGTGCTGCTATGGACAACACTGCTCTCACGGTTTCCATTCTTGCAACCGGTGCAAAAGTCTCCTCATAATCTCTCCCATACTGCTGCTTGTACCCTTTGACAACCAGCCTTGCCTTGTGCCTTTCTATCTTGCCTTCAGCATTGCTCTTGGTCTTGTAAACCCATTTCACTCCAATGACTTCTTTAACTTTTGGTAGCTCAACCAAATCCCATGTTTTGTTTCTTTCTATGGCATTCATCTCCTCATCCATAGCTTCTATCCATTTCTTATCTTTAATTGCATCCTCGAAATGAATAAGATCATCAACATGACAAAACAAGGCAAATAAGGAATTCATTCCTTCATCATAAATATCACTTAGATTTCTAAACTTCTTACCTCTTTCATTTGGTGTGCAAGTGCTTGAAGACGCACTTGAATTTCCTCCTTGTGGTGTGCTTGGAGAAGCACTCTCATTTATCCTCAATGGTGTCCCTTGCTGTCCTTATGTTGGCACTGCTATTTGGGGATGCATTTCAGCCACCTCCTCATCATCTTCATCATGAGACAAACAGTTTTAACATTCACTGTTTTCTCTATGCTTCCATCCCAAGCTTCCTCTTCAATGAATTGAACATCTCTGCTAATAAAAAACTTCTTGGTAGATGGGATATACAACCGGTAGGCCTTGGATTCTTCAATGTATCCAATGAAAAGACATTTCTCCCCTTTGTTGTCCAACTTCCTCCTTAGCTGATCTGGAATGTGTGCATAGGCCACACATCCAAAAACTCTCATGTGGGTGACTCCTTGCTTTCTCCCACTCCATGCTCTTTCTGGCACTCTATTCATCACTGCTTTTGTAGGACACCTGTTCAGAATATATGCTGCACAATTTACAGCTTCAGCCCAATAGTTATTTGGCAAATGCTTTGCCTTCAACATGCTCCTCGCCATATCCATGATGGTCCTGTTCTTCCTTTCAGCAACTCCATTTTGCTGTGGGGTGTACCTTGCTGTAAATTTCTTGTGAATTCCATTCTCTCTACAAAATCTTAGGAAATCCTTGGAGATATACTCACCTCCTCTATCAGTTCTCAAGACTTTAATATGCAGCCCGCTTTGGTTCTCCACAAGTGCCTTGAAATTTCTGAACTTCTCAAACACTTCACTTTTGTTTTTAAGAAAATAGACCCAAGTCTTTCTCTTGTAAAATCATCAATAAAAGTTAGGAAGTATTGATTACCTGCTAATGATGCTGCTTGCATCGGTCCACATAAATCTGAGTGGATGATCTCTAAGGGTGCCTTTGCCTTTATGCTTTTACCTGAGGGAAAACTTTCCCTATGTTGTTTCCCCAATATGCAACCTTCACATAGGCTGTCCGGTTTCTCTATCAATGGTAATCCTTTCACCATTTCTTTTCTACTTAGCAAGTTTAGACCTCCAAAAAATTGAGATGTCCAAATCTCAAGTGCCACAACCAATTTTCATCTTTTGGCACGCTTTGGAAGGCCTCTTGGGTAACTGCTGCAATTTCATTTTTGTTTTTCAAATCTGCCCTGATCCTGAGAGGGAACATCCTGTTCCTTGTCACCTTCACTTCAGCAATGCATCGTTTGCTGGGTGCTATATCCATGATGGTACACACATCATTCACAAAGAAAACATTGTAACCCTTTTGAACAAGCTGTCCAACACTCAAGAGGTTACATCTCATTCCGAGGACATAATAGACATCTGCTATGGTTTTCCTTTCTCCTTGCTTTGTAAATATTTTTACCTCCCCTTTTCCCATAACAGAAACTTTGCTATCAGTTCCTAGTGTGACTTCTGATTTCATATTTTTATCTAGGGCAGAAAAGAGAGCTATATTCCCTGTCATATGGTTGCTGCAACCTGAGTCTAAAAACCATATGTCTTCACTGTTTGTTTCAGCCATGTTACAAGCTAACAACACATTAGTTTGGCTGATGTTCTCTGTAGTAACATTTGCATTTTGTCTATTACTCATATCATGCTGCTTCTTCCTACATTCACTGGCATAATGCCCATATTTTTTACAATAATAGCATTGGACATTGGATTTTTCATACCTTTGTCCTTGAGCATGATGTTGTTCTCTTTGTTGGCTGCTGCCTTGGCTTTGGTTCTGATTTGGAGTGCTGCCTCTTCCTTGAGCATTTGCTGGACTGTTCCTTCCACCTCTGTTCTGGCTTCTGCCTCTTCCTCTCTTGTTTCCTCTGCCTTGACATCTTCCTCTTCCAAAGGACATCTGGGTCTTAAAGGCTTGCTCTAGAGATGAGTTTTCATTCCTACTCAATCTCTGCTCATGTGTTATCAGTGATGCATGTAGCTCATCAACTGAAAAGTTTGAGAGATCCTTTGTCTCTTCAATGGTGGTGACAATAGCATCAAAATTTGAGGGTAAGACCCTCAATATTTTCTCCACAATCCTCCTTTCTTCAATGGTTTCTCCATGAGTCCTCATCTGTGTGATCAGACCAATTACATGTGTGAAGAATGAATCAATGTTGTCTGACTCCTTCAGGCACAGATTCTCAAAATCTCTCCTCAGCACTTGTAGTTTTGCTGTCTTCACTTTCTCCATGCCTTGATAGGCTATCTTGAGGGTTTGCCATGCTTCTTTGGATGTCTTAGCTGCTGCTATCCTTGGAAACACACTCTGGTCCACTGCTTGATACAAAAATACAAGGGCTTTTGAGTCCTTCTTCCTATTACTCTTCAGCAGATCCTTCTCTCCTGGAGTTAATCTATTAAACTCATTTTCATCTGCTGGTTCTTTATAACCATCTTGAACTAATTCCCATAAATCTTGACAGGCAAACAGGGCTTTCATAGTTATTGCCCAATAGTCATAGTTCTTCCCATTGAACTGTGGGAGCTGGGTGTTAATCATACCCATACCAGTGCTTGTGCTGGCCATTCCTTGCTTCCTTAGTTATGCTTCAATTTCTTGACTATATATTTTAAAACAACTGACTGCTGCAACCAAAAGACTCCTCTCTTCAGCTTCTTTGTCACCTTCAAAGAGCCTAAGCCTGCTCTGATACCACTGTAGGGGATTTTTCTGATAAAATCCCAAAAACAAACAATATTCATGCACACAGAGGCAATGCTCTATTTCCTTTACTCCACGATCTTTTGTGCACAAGGAAGCTAAAAAAAAATTACACAGAACAGAGTATTCCTCCACCATAAAATGATTTCTATTCATTAAAATAAATTCACTGAGACATATTCATCCTCTTTCACTCAGAGGGATTTACCAAAACATTACAAAAGAAATTACTTTGTCTCCTTTGAAATTTTACACCACTGTGTGTAAAAATTTCATTTACATTCACCGCTGTGTGAAAAACAAAAATTACAAGGATTTACAGTTTTACCTTTTTACTGCTGTGTGAAACAATTCATGGTTTTTTATACAAACCTCCTCTGGTTTTCTTCTTTTACCTCTCGGCCTTCTCCTGCACTGCTGTGCGTTCTTATCATTTCTTACATTACCAAAAAAAAAACTCACTACGCTGTGAGTTTCATACCAACAAAAATAGACTCTATCTCCTTTTTTTTTACGAGCTGTGTGTTTTACACCGTTTCATTACAAAAGTCAACGGAACAAAAAAAACATTAAACTTAATTATTTCACCTATATTTACGAACACCATTTAATTCTCAGCATGGCGATATGAATTAGATTTATGATCGAAGGTACTTCATAAATTAATTTACTGGTCAAAAAGAAACTTTACGCAATCTCCATTCCCTGCAGAGCCTACCTAGCTTTGACCTCAATCCGACGGCGAAGAATCCGGGAGCAGATCGGATGAAGAATACGGGAGCAGATCGGACGAATATCGGATGACCATTTTTGACTGACTTTTATCGTCCGATAAGTGTCAGAGGGTGATGTCACCCCTCATCCACGCGTCAGCTCCAAGTTTTATCGGAGTCCCTAAGTATGGAAACCACCTCACCCAAAAAGCGGTCCGATATCATTCAGGCGAGTTTGAGGTTTTCTGCGGTGGTTTTGGTGTTGGTACGGCGCGATTGAAATTACAAATTCAACAAGATTATGGAGATTGATGTTACAGCAACCAAGTATCAGATGACTCATTTCCCATTTCCACATGTAGATAGGCAGCTTGTTTGAAAGAGACCCGGTGACCGCATTGTTTCCAATACCTATAAACCTAATGATATAATTTTTAGTTTAAGTATTAGATGTTTTAATGCTTTTTTCACTGAAATGGATTGAGCGAGTAAATAATTATTATTAGATTGCGTGGAAAGTCACCTTACAATTATGGAGGAGATTGTAATGGAATGTTATATCATTCTGTGAAGAATTTTTTTATTAAAAAAAATAGAAATAATAGTTTGGTTTTTATTAATTAAAAAAATAGAAATATTTGTTTGGTTTTTATTAATAAAATTTATAAACAAGTTTTTAAAGGGAAAAATTATAAAATATATATTACATTAAAATTAAATAAAAATTATGTAAATATATTATATGTATGTTGAGAGTTTAAAATTAAAATTAAAATTATTTTTATCTTTATAAATGTGTGTGATCAACATAAATTTATCATAATTCTAAATCCAAAGTGTCTAAAGGAATCAAATTTATTGAGATGTAAATTTTTCTTTAAGTTTTAAACTCCAAAAGAGAATTGCATCTTCATAGATTTGATTCTTTTTGGTGGTTGGTAGATGCAGAGCCTATTTTGGTCAAATAAACATTAATAAGGCAATTACTTAACGTAAGTGATCACTACAAGAGAGTGGAGTCACGAGCCTACTACATACAATGAAGGAGCCTAACACCAAATGTAATGCATGCATGCAATACCAATGCAATGCAAAATCATAAATATAGAGATGACAATGATTTCTTATCCTCATAGGGACCAAAATGGAATTACGCTAGTTTACAAATCATTAATGTAGAGATGATGAATATCTCTTAACCTCACAAGAATTGGCTGGAGATTAACGTAGTTGTTAGTTTTCATTATTGGGCACCTTTAGTCAATGTCATTTCCTCTTTTTCTGTAGTAAATAAATCTCGTCACTCCCGTCCATGTGACACTTTCGTGTGCATAAGAATGTAGATTTATTGCTAATAACTTAATGTTGAAGTCCAATAATTTCCACTACTTAGTGAAGGAGCCCCCACCAACAATGCATTGTGAGTCCATGGAAGTTAGATCAAATTGGGATATGTGACAAAAATTTTGCTAAACATAACATATATGCAATAATATTTCATTAAAGATAGGTTGATGTAATCAAAACCTTCCATTAAAGGAGAACAATGAAAATATTCTTAATATCTTAAATACTAGCCATATACATTAATTCTTGTTAAACTCACACACAAATAGATAGACAAATTAAGATAATTGTGAGATTGCATTTTATTCACAAAGATATACATATAAATACAATATCTTATGACCCTTGGTTTCATATTCCAAGTGGTCTCTTGGACTCCAATGGCTCTTCATATTTCACACCATAAACCTTAGTGGATTAGGTGTCCAACACACCTCCACCTCCCCGCCCCCCACCCTTAATCCAAAGGGCTATATATGAGTCAAAGAAGAGAGTTGAAATACAAAAAATGCAAGAATGCATGGTAGCAATTGATTGATTGTGCTCTTTGAAATGAGGGTATAAGGTGGGAGAACTCAAGGGCTCAACGAGTGGTGGTTTAAGGATGGCCACCAACACTAGAACACTTAGTGAAGTTCCTGGTACAGTTCCAAATATAGCTATAAGTTGAAACTTTCTGCTAGAGGAAGTGTTCCTTGATGCTTTTAAAGGTGTTTTTTAAGGAATACCACAAACCCAAAAAGGGAAAGAGATCATTGAGGTCTAAATCAACTCTGGAACAATTTTGAATCCAACTAGATGCTAGAGGATTTTGTTGGTGGAAGTGCTCCCAAATATTCTTGAGAAGGGAGGTGATTGAGGTCTCAACCTATGGTGGTTCAACGAAGGCCACCAAACAAAGTCATGCTCATGGTCTTCTTTGGCTATAACTCTGAATCTGGGCATGGCTAACTCTGGCTCTAGGCTCAAGTAGTAGGCTTAGGTTGTGGCTTAGGCTCACTTGATTTATCTTTAAAGCTTGTAGATGACCATCAATCCCACCCTATAAGATACAATGTAAGAAGATGAATAAATATCAATTGCAAGACTTTTCAATACTCTCGAACAAATTCTATGGTATGAAAAAAATATCTTCTTGGTTGTTGAAGCCCATTGCCAAGAAGTGATTCATCCAAGGTGAATCTTTGTTCTTGTAGGACGCTTGTTTATGAAGCATTAGTTTGAATTATGAGTGTGCCTATCACAACGATTACATGGGTGAAGATCAAAACAATGATATTTCACATGGATAACTTGATTACAGTGTTGGCATTTGACAAAATGTGATTGTTGTGGAAAAGGAGTAAGTGAAATTAACTTTCCTTAAAGAAATCCAATACTCTAAAACTGAATGGGTTTGGAGTAGTCTGGAATATGAAAGAAAAAATCCTTATCATATCTAAGGCCGACCCTTTGCTTGTTGTTGAAAAGCTCTTCCCAAGGTTTAATGATGGGATTGGGAAATGGGACCTGAACTTTTGCATCTTTATGTAAAACTGCTCCTGAAATGGACACTTGATTTGAATCAACCTTAGGTTCAATTTCTTGTTGTTGATGGGAGTTTATCTCATTCTTAAAGAGAGGATTGTTCTAAACAAAAACTAGTTGAGAATGATGTTGTTTCTATTATAGCTCATCTTGTTGTAGTTGTGATTCAAGATGCAAAAAATCAATTGTGTCTTGTGCATTTTGTAGACATATTCTAATTTTGAAAAGAGTGTCCTTGTTGATGTTTACCATCCCATCAACAGTGGAATGTATTAGAGTGTTTAGTAATTCTAATACTTCACCCATTTGTTCCATTTCACAACAAATGCACCAATAAACACATAAAATGATAAATAGCTCTCATTAATAAATAGTTGCAATAATATTATTTGTATGAAGTAAACAAATTGTATTCAAACTGGTAACTAACATGCACCAATAAACAAAAACCAATGTCTAGTAGTATTAAAGCATTCAATACGGCAATGAGACTCCTATGTCAAGTATTACCAATATCACCAACCATGCAATGTCAAGGATTGTTACTCCTATATTATTCTTTTAGAAATTTAAGAGTGTATCTCAGCACACTTGATATGGAAACATATGTACTACACCTTTGAATTCCATTCGAGTATTATAAAAAAATTTCTCGAAGATTTCTGCAGAGGTTTTGAAAAAGCTCGTGGATGATGCCACCAAGTTTTAAATGATAAGGTCCACAAGGTTGTGATACTTGTTCCTACATATTTCAACGATTCTAAGAGAAAAACCACAAAGGATGCAGGTTGGATTGTTGGCTTGAAGTCCTGAGGATTATCAATGAACCTATTGTTGCTTCATTGGCATATGGGCTCAATAAGAAGAACAATGAAACAATGTTTGTGTTTAATCTTGGTAATGGGATGTTCGATGTCTCAATACTTGAGGTTGGAGATGGTGTATTTGAGGTGCTTTCCACTTCAAGTGACACACATCTAGGTGGAGATGACTTTCACAAGAGAATTGTTGATTGGTTGGCCTCAAGCTTTAAGAAGATGGCCCTAAGCATATTGAGACAACCCTTACACAAGTCAAATTTGAAGAGTTGTGTTCTAATTTTCTTGACATATTGAAGACTCCTATCAAGACTGCATTGAGAGATGCCATTTTGTCTTTCAAGGACTTCAATGAGATATGTTGAGTGTGTAGCTATTATTGTGAAATTTGTAGCAGGTCCTTTGGCGGTGATGGAGGCAAAATAGGGAGAGTGGAGCAATGATGTTACCAAATAGTGGCTAGAAATCCAATTGATCCCTTGCCTTCCAATATAGTTACTACAAATTATATTGTGCCTTTGAATTTATAGATCAACAACTAAAATCTTAGTGTGCGTATTACTATTATGATAAAGTGATATTTGCATCAGTCCCTTGCATTTAAGCCTCTCCAATAACCCTCATAATGACACACACCTCCAAGATCAAATAAAAAGAGAAGAGAGAAAGAGATAATGATGAGATTTCTACTAGAGAGTTTCTAACTATAGAGGATCTCTAAAAAATTCCACAAGAGTGACGCGGAACTAACTAAAATAAACACGCAATAGCTTGGGACTGAATAGAATGAAATATTGGAAGCCTTGACCTAATCCAAAATCTCATTATTGTTGAATCAGGAGTCATTTAAGTGACTACACAAATTCCACGGATGCAAATATGGAGGCATATTCTTCTTCAATACTGCACAGAAATAGATATGACAGGTTCATATGTGTTTGGTAGCTAGGATGGATGGGTGCATTTTTCCAGGACAATGTAAATGTGTAGGGAACATTTCTCAAAGCTGCTACAAAACTGGGTAGAAATCACACCTAGAGTTTAACTTACAGGAAATTCATGAAATGAATAACTAATGGAAGAACTGACATGCACAAAAAGACCACAAAACCAGTGTCTCAAACTTGAGCAGGGAAGGAATTTTCCCACTTTGATGCCATGTTAAACTCACACATAAATGGATAATTTTTTTTAGATAATTGTGAGATCACACTGTTATTCAAAAAGATATACATATAAATACAATGTCTTATAACCCTTGGTTTCATACTCCAAGTGATGCCTTGGAATCCAATGACTCTTCATATTCCACACCATACTCCTTAGCAGATTGGGTGTCCAACTATTCTAACACTCCATTTCCAAAATAGAGATGCATATGGGCATAATTAGTACTAGGCAATGACACAAATAAATACCTTTAACATGCCACATGCAAAATTACAACTAGGTGAGGAAAATAACCATCATTCCTCCCAACCACCTAAGCTAGATCCAATAAGTTAGTGAAATATATATATCATTTCCTTGTTAAAATATAATTAGTTAGATAATAGTTAAATTTTTTAACCCTAAGTTAAAATGTTTAAAATATCTCTACTTTTCTTTCCTTAAAGAAGAAAATAAATATTGTGAAAACAAAAAGAAACTCATATCAACTATATAATAAAACTAGAAGGTGGATTGGATCTAAAACACCATGGAGAAAAAAAATTGTATGTTTGAAATTAATGAAATGGGTCTTATCTTCTCTTTATGAGAGTTCATCTATTGGCTTGTTTCATAGAGGTCTATTGTTGCAATCATCAATGGTGTGGACATTATCCCTCAAGTCGACTTCATGTGTGGATTGTTTATCAATGTCGTCTTTTCAAATATTTCTGACAACCTTTAGCATCAATTGTATCTACTTAAATACTATACTAGCAAATCCTCCACATTAATGAATACATATGTTTTCTCTACCCATAACACAAATTCTACCAATCCCTACTAGCAATCAAAAACCAACCCTGCTTATCATAACCAATATGACTCAGACATCTTAGACCACAACAACATGCCCTCAATTAACAAGTCCAACAAGTTTGAGAAACTGCTAATACTTTGACCTTGCCTTTAGAACTTCCTTGGGATCACTAGAATTTTCCTGCAACAAGGATCAACTTAAACAGTTTGCTCACAGGTTACTATCTAGTCATAGTCCAAACTTCAACTTCATGAACAACCCAAAGCATAGATTTAGCCATCGATTATTGCCTTCAATATTCATATCTAATATGAATGATTTTCAGATGTAACCTCTATAATTAATGAGTGGAATCAAAATAGATATCTATGTCAGTAAGATCAACCTCAGAAAACACATCTGAAAGGAACCTAAAAAAGAGTAGAGTTCAAACACCAAATTCCTATGACTATTAGACTTTAAAGCCTTGGAACACATCAGAATTGAATATGGCCAACAAAATTGCTTCTAAAATGTCAAGAAGGATTGTCTTTTATTAACACAAGTTTTGCCTGAGAAAATGCAAGATAGTCCCTAAGCAAAGATGAACGAGAAACCTCACAAAAATGAGCCCAAGACTCCACTTTAACACAGTTATCTTCTCAAAATAATGAAGAATATCAGTCAAGATAAGCTATTGAAATGACCACTAAATAGACCTTAGAAAACATAGTTCTGCTGTCACAATGTACTTTAGGAGGGTGTTCTACATAAAACCTTGAATGCAACAAAGTTTGTCTCCCACCAAATCTTAGGACAACTTCAAAATTTATCCCTCAGGAAAACCACAAAGATATATGTATGAATGCCACATTATAAATATCTTGTGCAAATATGAAAGGGCTAGTATCTATCCACAATTTCCTCAGATCTTCCACAAAAAATCACAAGAAAAACTTAGCCTTGTGATGCAGGAGCATTCAGGCCTAGTCAGCAATGTGATAACATGATCACATGTTGTGACTAACAAGGGGTTGGAAGATAAGAGATTAGTTAATTTTATTTATTTAAATGTGTGAGAGTGTTTATTTATTTTCAAATATGAGAAAAGGGTATATGTGGCTGATTGATCCTCCTTGTGTGGAGAACAGGCCAAACAGTTAGATTTATTTGGTTTGAATAGGATATGAGGCATTTGAAAGATTAATTTAGCGTTTGGTTTATAACAAAATGGATTTGAAGAGATTCTTTAGGAGAGAGTGAGAGATTTCTAGATCTGAACCAATTTTGGTTCATGAATCAACTTTTGTATAAATCATGATCTTTTTGTATAATTCAGGGGTTGGATAAGTTAGCGAGAGAGAAGCTAGAGAGGATAGATAGGTTAGTTAGAGGTTCGAGAGAAACTAGAGAGGAGAGAGCGAGGGTTTCAAGATTGAAACATGACCTTTTATTTATGTAAATGAGCTAGAGAGGTGAGACTCTGTAAATTCATTATATTGAAAAATGATTGCGGGTGTGTGTAAATGGGCCATTTCTATTGAAATCCTTTCCTTGTCTCTGTTTTGTTTGCCTACGGAATAACTGAGGCATTCTGCTCTATTTGTTTTATGAACAAGTCATGAGTTGCAACGATCAAATGTAATTGGAGCCTTATTGTTAATAACAATGTTTGAGCTACTTAAAACCCAGTCATCCCTTCAAAAATATCATAGTTATCTGTCGTATGGAGTAATGACGGTGAAGAACAGAGTATGGCGGAGAATGTGTTTATAACACAAAGTCTATTAAAACAAGCGAGACCAATATAGGAGGAAATAATTGCGAGAAGGAATCATGACCGTTGGATCTATAAGATCAACGGACTAGATCTAATCGGGCTGAGCAGGACCACTTTATCGCGTCGACGAACTTTAGTAAGGAAAGGTGGATTTATATACCAAATGGTATATCGGGCGATTAAAAGGTGGTAAGCAGTAATGTTGTGTGGCCGCCAATCCCATTGAACATTTGACATGTAGCAAATGGAGGAGAGAGGAAACCGCCTTATCGAGCGGTTAACTTTCGGGCTTGTTGTCTACCCGAAATAGATGTGAATCGTCAGATCTGCCATGGTTAAAACGACGGTGGGAATTGGCGATTAGTTTATGGATCAGGTGCAACATGGACCGTTGGATCAAATTTGATCGAACGATGGAGAATCGATTGCATATCGCAGAGTTGAAGGGCCGATGGACAATGTAACAGAATGCCGATATAGCGATAGCCGATAATCGGAGTTCGGAGCAATCGGGGATCAAGAGTATAAAGGAGCAGTGTAGTGGACCCAATCAACTCTATTAATGAGGGTGTATAAGTTTTGAGATCCGACCTATGCATTTGTGGCAGATTTCTTTGTATTTCTATGTAAAGCGGAGATTGGAGAAAAGGCGATAAGGCATATGGAAGAGGCAGACCTGAAAGACTTATAGAAGCGGGTTTACATATTTTGAGTTCTGGCTTATGGAATTGGAGTGGGTTTTCCCATATTTCCTTGGTAATTCAATAAAGTTGTTTAGCCTGAGTTTTTAAAGGTTTAAAGAAAGAAAACACTTCCGATGTGTTTATGTGGGTATAACCACTAAGTCCAGACCCGATAGTTGAATATATGAAGGGGGAACTACCTTTGTGATCAAATTCCACCATGAAGGGGTTTCTTGTGTCATTTTTGGTATCAAAGCTAGCTCAATGCTCTGTAAAGAATGGTTTGGAAATTGAATTGTAATCCCAATATATGTATAATTGCACTGAATTGAATTTGACATAGATGGGGATCAGACTACAAAGAACATTGAGATCAGAATGGGGAAGCAGTGAATCTTTGAGAAAGGTCTAGTAAGAATGTTTATGTTTATGATTTTGCAGAACTGTGTTTTGAATGTCTGAAGAGCAACAAAGGATTGGAATTTCAAAGGAGAAGATGTTTTCCTTTCAGGAAAATGAAATTTTTGTGTAAGGTGATTGCATGATTGATTTGATTGAGATGAAAAATTTAGAAGTTAAAGCTGAATATAAGAGTGGTTTGTTGTGGCATTGAAGTCATTTAAATGATTTGAAGAATTTTTTTAAAACTGAGAATGATTGAGGATTGCTTAAAGTATTGTTGAAGGTAATGATATTGATGATTGAGAGAACAAAGATTGGGTTTAATAGGATTGAAAGAAGAACCACTACAAGGAGTGAATTTTGGAGTTTATAGAAGCAAGACAGGAATTGCTTTTAAACAGTTTATCAGAAGGAAGTGGTAGTGTCTTTCATGAATTGGTATATATAATTGAAACTCAGATCTAATCTTAATTGATCTTGAAAGCTGAAGAGTCCATTATGAAAAGTAAAATGGGAAATAGTTGTTGGCTGTATGGAGCCTTTTGAATGGCAAGTGTAAATGAAATAGTAAACAGATGAATCCTTTGGAAAAGATTTAACTAATGGAATGGGAATTAGTTTTAAGACATCTTTGAAGGAAATATTGTAGGTTTGAAAGGTACTTTGATGTATCTTGAGATAAGATTGTGCAGATCAATAGAAGCAGTGGAATTGTTAAAAGGTAGAATGAATTGTACCAGGATCATAGCATATGAGCTATGTTAAAGAAGATAGAGCAAGAAGAACTCTCAGATGAGTAAAGGTGACAATACCCAACAGTAAATGAATTTACTCAATGAAGAAGGAAGTGAGCAATTGAAGATGTAGAGCCTAAAGCAAGGAGTGTTGGAGAGAAGATGAGAACAACTTCCAACTGTGGTTGGGTAGAAGTTGTTGAGGCAGATCCATAATTGTGATTGTGGATAGGAGATAACAATTCCAGCAAGAGGAGTGCTAGGTAGAATTGTTATTCAGTGAAAGGTTTGAGGAAAGAACCAATAGGTGCCAAAATGCTGAGCTCACGAAAGTTTGGTGAGGCATGAAGGAGACTTGTTATAGGTGAAATGGAAAAGGCTAGTTGCAGCTCACTAGTGAACAAGGAAAGTTCACCAGAGGAAGAAATGGAATTGGCTATTGATAGTCATGACAGGGGTACAGAGGAAAGTCAGAGACAGAGGAAAAAGGGTGCTAAAGCAGTTGGACTCAAAGGAATGATTAAAGAATAAAGAGACATAGAATTGGCTAAGATGAAGGTAGAACTCAGTCATTTGGAGAAGTTGGTATTGAAAGGAATTAGAAAAAAATGGAAACAAGGATTTTATGTAGGAAAAAGAGTTAAACGGTCTGTCAGAGAATTGTTTTATGAGAAATTAATACTTCGAACAATTGAGAATGAAGGAGTAGAATACATCTATGAACCAGAGAAATGATCTCTTCTTGGGGAAGGAGATAGTGATGACAGTGATGAAGAACTGATCTATGCAGATCAGAATGAGAGAAATGTGTTGGTAAAGGAGGCAGAGGCAAGACAAACACAAAAGGAGATGCATATAGAATTTCAAGACTTCAATTGGTGGAGGAAATTAAAAGGTGTGGCTAAATGGTTGTGTCTTCTCTTAGTGAAAAATTATTGGATCATATTTGAAGGAATTTTAGCATGGATAGAAGACCAATGTGAAATGGAAACAAGAAAGAAAACAGATGCGTTGCAGACTTGTGAAGTGAAGAGAAGGAAAGCTGACACAGAGAAATTAGCTGAAGAAGTTAAGTCAAGGAAATCTTTGAAAGATCAAAGTCTTATCATAGAAGAGGAGGAGACATTGTTATCTTATTTGGATAAAATGAGTGTTGGAAGAAATTGTGTAGAACAGGAAGGTATTCTAAAAACTTATGATGAAGTTGCCAAGCATAGTCAAGAAGTTGCAGTTCCAGAAGTTTTCTTTGATGAGGAAGAAATCAGAGATGTTGAGGAAGCATTTCTCAATAATTTAGTGAACTATCAGAATAGTTCAGAGAAGCATGAGGAGCTGATCACTAAGGCTTCAAATGAAGAGCCTTGTATTTTTGAAACTGACATGTTGTGTATGTTTTCAGGTTTGACAGGTGATGTACAACAATTGGACAATGTGCTTATGCATGTTGATGAAGAAGTGAGATTACTGGAAGAAATGGCTGAAGAAGAAAGATATTCTGAGCATGTATTTAATAATTTTGAGAATGATGGTATTGACAGGGAAATTGTCATGATTAAAGAAGCTCAAGATAAGAAAATGAAAGTTTTTGATGATAACCAAAATGAAATATCTTCAGTAGAGAATCAAAATGAAAGTATTATGGAAATTATGAAGGAATATAAGATGATGTTGACAGATACAAAAGTTCAGGAATTTTGTGATTTTAAACAAGATTATTTTTATGAATTTGTAAACCATGAAGAAGCTTTGAAAACCAAAATTTTGTGTCTAATGTAGGAGAAGATAAAACAACATCATTTTATTGCAATAGTATAAGTATAGAAGATGAAAGGGTACTTCACAATGATATGCTCCAAGAAATCCTAGCTATTGAATTGTTGAATGATAGTCTTGTGTTAGAACAAGGAACACTGTGTAATGCAGAGGAAAGTATTGGAATGGGAATTGATGACAGTTCCATAACTTATGCAGAAGGACAGTATAAAGATTTGATGGCAAAATCACCTATGAAGATTGAAAACCATAGTTATTTTGAGTCTGACAATTGTGATGGAAATTTTGTTTTATATAGGAAGGAGGAGTCATATGAAAATGACATGCTTATTGAATATGAAGGAAATAGCATTTTGCTGGAAAAGCTATTAGATGAACCTAATAACATAGAGGAAAAGATTATCTTTAATGATAATGGAAGGGAAGCTATAGAATACAAACAACAATTTGTAAATGACAGAGGTAAAGAAGATTTGGACAGAGATTTTATAATTTATATGGTAAAGGAGAATGTACAGTAGACAGATGTCAGTGGAGTTCAGTTAAAGACAAATTGTAAAGAGGAAGTTGAGGAATTAACAAGAGGGATTTGTATCAGAAAGGAAAGAGGACAACAACAAAATAATATTTGGAAATCTGGAAGAATAGAAGTGACAGTGGCAGAGGAATTGAATCAACAACATGATGAACGTGATGACCAGTTACAAAGTAAAGTTTGGGATATTGGATGGACATCAGAAGGAACACATGACGAGGAGTCCATGAAAACTTTCAGCTTTGGGAGTCTGATGCAGGAGCATTCAGGACTAGTCAGCGATGTGATAGCATGATCACATGTTGTGACTAACAAGGGGTTGGAAGATAAGATATTAGTTAATATTATTTATTTAAATATGTGAGAGTGTTTATTTATTGTCAAATATGAGAAAAGGGTATATGTGGTTGATTGATCCTCCTTGTGTGGATATCAGGCCAAATAGTTAGACTTATTTGGTTTGAATAGGATATGAGGGATTTGAAAGCTTAATTTAGCGTTTGGTTTAGAACAGAATGGAGTTGAAGAGATTCTTTAGGAGAGAGTGAGAGATTTCTGGATCTGAACCAATTTTGGTTCATGAATCCACTTTTGTATAAATTACGATCTTTTTGTATAATTTAGGGGTTGGATAAGTTAGCGAGAGAGAAGCTAGAGAGGTTAGTTGGGTTAGTTAGAGGTTCGAGAGAAACCAGAGAGGAGAGAGCGAGGGTTTCAAGATTGAAACAAGACCTTTTATTTATGTAAACGAGATAGAGAGGCGAGACTTCGTAAATTCGTTATATTGAATAAATGATTGCAGGTGTGTGTAAATGGGCCATTTATATTGAAATCTTTCACTTGTCTTTGTTTTGTTTGCCTGCGGAATAACTGAGGCATTCTTCTCTATTTGTTTTATGAAAAAGTCATGAGTTGTAGCGATCAAATGTAATTGAAGCCTTATTGTTAATAACAATGTTTAAGCCGCTTAAAACCCAATTTTCGCTTCAAAAATATCATAGTTATTTGTTGTATGGAGTAATGACAGTGAAGAATAGAGTATGGCGGAGAATGTGTTTATAATGGAAAGTCTATTAAAACAAGCGAGACCAATATAGGAGGAAATAATTGCGAGAAGGAACCGTGGCCGTTGGATCTATAAGATTAACGGACTAGATCTAATTAGGCCGAGCAGGACCACTTTATCACGTCAGTGAACTTTAGTAAGGAAAGGTGGATTTATATACCAAAAGGGTATATCAGGCAATTAAAAGGTGGTAAGCGGTAATTTTGTGTGGCCGCCGATCCCATTGAACATTTGACACGTAGCAAAGGGAGGAGAGAGGAAATTTCCTTATTGGGCGGTTAACCTCCGGGCTTGTTATCTATCCGAAATAGATTTGAACCGTCAGATCTTCCGCGGTTAAATCGACAACGGGGAATTGGTGATTAGTTTGTGGATCAGGTGCAACGTGGACTGTTGGATCAAAGTTGATCGAATGGTGGAGAATCGATCGTATATCGCACAGTTGAAGGGTCGATGGACAGTGTAATGGAATGCCGATATAGCGATAGCCGAAAATAGGAGATTGGGGCAATCGGGGTTCAAGAGTATAAAGGAGCAGTGTAGCAGACCCGATCAAGTCTATTGATGAGGATGTATAAGTTTTGAGATCCAGCCTATGCATTTGTGGCAGATTTCTTTATATTTCTGTGTAAAGCGGAGATCAGAGAAAAGGCGATAAGGCATATGGAAGAGGCAGGCCTGAAAGATTTATAGAAGTAGGCTTACATATTTTGAGTTTCGGCTTATGGAATCAGAGCGGGTTTTCACGTATTTTCTTTGTAATTAAATAAATTTGTTTAGCCCGAGTTTTTAAAGGTTTAAAGAAAGAAAACGCTTCTAATGTGTTTATGTGGGTATAACCACTAAGTCCAGACCCAATAGTTGAATATATGAAGGGGGAACTACCTTTGTGATCGGATTCCGCCATGAAAGGGTTTCATGCATCACCTTGTCACCAAATAAACTTGAGAAAATATATGCCTCAACTTACTAAGGAAATATTTGTGATGAAGGCCAAGCTAGGGCATAAGTTATCTTCAAATTAGCTACCAAAATTTTTCTTATTCTAGGGCTGAGTATGCCTTATTATTATTACATATTCAAACCATTTTGCAATCATTCCTTAAACATGCTAGATGAGTGTGAAACATACCTTAGTTTTTCCTCCTTTCCAAAACCAATATAGGGCCTCATGACATGTGGATCAAATGCGAGAGTGTAGCTTCAGGTAAGTGAAAATATTCCCAAGAAGAGTTTCATATATCTCGCCTCAAATGCGAGCCTTAGACTTGATTCAGACAATAGAACTGAGCTAAAAATACCATAAAACAGATCCACTTTTCCTTTGAAATTGTTCCTCTTCAAGGTCGAAGTAGGGTCTTTGAATTTATAGATTTATTACAAGGGTATAGCCTCAAAAGGGTGTCTCAAAAGAGAGCCCATGGAGATCCAAAAATTCCACACAATTGCCTCAGTAAAACCCATGAAGAACCAAAACCAAAATGAGAAAAATATATCCAAAAATCCTACTCCAAATTCGACCTCATTTAACATGGTGTGACTACACAGGGGCCTCAAAATAATTTCAGAAGATAAGCATTAAATATGTGGAGGGAAGAGGAGATGGGATTTTATACTCATTATGAAGTCTTCTGGTAGGGGCATACATGGCCTATTATACAGGGAGTTGACCTTTCAAAAATTTGAAATTTGAAATTAAACTTATTTGGAGCCAAAACCAATTACCCTTAAGGTTGACTTAACATCCTTTGCAAGTCGAATTAAATTCAAATATTTAATTGATTTATTCACTTGTAAACCTTATTTAATTAGTCGATTTTGGATAGGAAGATTATTATTTTAGGAGTTGATAAGACCTCTCAGATATAATCAATTTATTCTTCAATATTTAGCCAAACATTTAGTTGCCTTCATCATCTTATTTTGGGGACCTTGGTTATGCTCTCAGGGCACAACCTTTAGATGTACATATCTCCTCAATCGTGAGTATTTATGAGGCATGCCACATACTGTTGGAATCGACATGACAAGACTTATCAAATGAAGATGGGTTTTCTTGCCAATTCATTAATATTCCAATTTAGAATCTTCATGATTCAGAGGCGAGGCATCAATGATCAACCATTTGGGCTTCCAAGATATTACTTCCAATCAATGTGATCCATAGATGAATATTAAGAGCATTCAAGTAATCTTGTTGTTATCATTAACAAAACCATTCAACAATATCCCCCTTTGTCATTGATGACAACACCATTCAACAATCTCCCCCATTTTCATTGATGACAACACACATGCTCCCCCTGCGATTATTGTGATTATTTCTTCCCCTCTCTCCATGATTATGACCTTCCTTTCCTAATTTCTCTCCCCCTTTAACATCAATGTCAAAGGGTTACTCCCCTTAGCAAAATATATTTCTTTGACTTCATGTAATATACCTTTCTACCTTTGACTACTTTCTCCACCTTACATATTATGCCTCTCACGACTTGCCATAGTTGTCTTCACCTATTAATATGAATTACTGAAAATATTTATCTTTATGACAAAGATAATGATTCCTGTTCATGATTTTTTTTTTTTTGGAAATCTGCTACAATTTTGACTAATCTACCCATAATGCTAAATACACTCTAACAACTTCTTCACATATGCCATTTGTCAAACTACCAAAGGATAAATATTCAAGTTTGCAACCATTGCTACATAGACTCCCCCTCTTCAACATTCACATGATAGAGGGTTTTCAAGTTGTATTATTCAGAATAATTTATGAACCACCTCTACAGTCAAATAATCATGAGCCTTGAAAAATTCTATTGTATATTCCATCATGACCTTGTGACTTCACAAATACTAAGAGCATGGTCGCTGATATTTTTTCATTTCCCTGATCTTCTTGATTTTTTTTCTTCTCAAAATCTTATAGTATCTGGTATTAGAGTTCTACTTCACAGAAGATTCTATCATGTATCTGCAATCACGAGTTATATGCCCATAGTTATGGCATTTGTAACATTCAATGTTGAACTTGAATGATGGAGTAATTGAAATATACTTTATGCTGAAAGGGCCATTTTGAAAATTGTCTTGTGACCCTAAAAACTTGCTTCCAAGGTTTTGATAATTCCTTTTATAATCATCCCTGTCATAATATTTAAAATCCATGGCCTAGTATATAAGAAACAATAACCATTAAACATACTAGGGTACTTGGATGAGATGTCTTGTCTTAACGATATTTTGTAAACATTCTTTCTTAGAGGAGTAACAACCCTTTGCTTAGAATTACTTTCTGGCACAACAACATTTTCAACCTTCTTTTGACCTTCATTTTGATTTTTCCTTTGAATGATTTCATTATTACTTTTTTTCTTTTTCTTTAGTAACCTTTGTCTCGCTCTTCTGAACAAATTCCTCTAATTGTTTTGTCAAGATTTTCACTTTCTCCTCTACTTTATCTACTTAAAGTCTTAGAACATAAATTTCTCTTCGAATATCTAATTTCACTTCCTTACCTTGTTAATATCACATAAGGTGTTGATCAATTCTCCCTCATCATCTTAATCATCTTAACCTGCATGCTTCTTTTAGTAGATATTGTGAAGCTTCTTCCAAATCCTTTTAGCTGATGAGAATTGATCTACTTTGGATTTCACAAAATCTGGTAAAGTGCTAAGAATGACATTCATGGATTTTTTATTGTACCTTCTAGATTCATCGATAAATGTGTTTCTAGAAACAACAAAGTGCCATACATGATATCCATGAGCTTGCAAATAGGCTTGTAGAAATTTCACCTGTAGAACAAACCAATATATGCAATGTCCTAAAGCATAATACTTGTTCTACTTATACAAAACATTAAGTGGAAGCATAATCAAATTCATGAGCACATCAAGTAGAAACATGCATAACTGATCAAGAGAACTAATCACACATAACACAAGATATATTCAGGGGAAAGCACCAACATAAAACCCCAACCATGTATTATCAATCAAGTGGAAATCCTCTTCACAATACAAAAAGAATTAGCTCTCAAGCTATTCAGTTCTCAATGAACTATGAAGATATGAAGATATGTCCCATGAACCAACCAAGCCTTATATATAAAGGCTTTACCTATGGTCCAATCCCTATTTCCTTGCGTAGTTTGCTTAGGAAATAATAGCAAAAGCATATGAAATTAATTCCAAACATACCAAGTTAACTAATGGTCCAACTACGCAATCCTTGAGGACATTAGCTCCTCAACCATGCAAAAACTACTTACTAGAGATAGTCAAGCATCTGATAGTACACTGTCCCACATCTGATCTCAACTGGGTCTCTGACAGAACTAACATGCAACAGTTTTCCATGAATGAATTCTCAGTTATCTAAAATAATAGTTGTCACATGCATGCAAGCATTAACAAACTATATTTTATTATTTTAACAACTTGTTAAAATAATCTAACTAGACTTGACTAGTTAGAACTAAGTCAACTGATTCTCTCATTATAGAACTCATACTTTTTCCCTCAATCAGTGGAGCAAATTAAGGATAAATTCCTCAATCAGCGGGACAACTCATGTGCATGCTCACAAAGACTTCAAATTCTAATTTCCTTAACTAATTAACTCAACTGAATTAATTAATTAATATTTCCAATTGTTGTTAAGACCAAAATTAATTTTACTTCTTATAGATAGACTAGGGACTGATATAAATAGGAAGGGACCTAGAAATGCTATTTTTAGAACTTTCTATTTTTAGTAGTTTCACCTCTCACCCAATGTAGCCAATGACATCACTAGCCAAACTGCTATTTTTAGACATGCTATTTTTAGCAGGTCTTTTTT
>APFE030875879.1:0-22420 GCA_000404065.3 Pinus taeda
GGAGGAGAAGGCCAAGGTATAACGATTTATTAGCAGTCTTCCTCAAGCAATGCGGGAGAGGATTGAATTTGACAATCCGAAATCCATGGATGAGGCAATACGAAAAGCCCGAATATGCTTCCAGCAGAATAAGCAGAAAGGAGAAGGTGTGGGAAAGCGATGGATGGTTAAAAGGAATAGAAGAACGGTTATGGGAAACAAGGGAGTTCAAAGCAGTTTTAGTAGAGGATCTGTAAAGGGTTCTAACAACAGGAACCAATCCAAGAATCAGCTCCGACTTAAGCCACCTAATGAATCCAGAAATAGTGAATCGCTGGGTAAAGTCGATAACAAGGGGACAACCAGGCCGCCAGTTCAATGTTGGGGTTGTGGAGGACCATACTATATTAAAAATTGTCCTCATCGGAGGAACAACGATCAAGTGTCTCAGGTTTTTGAAGTCTCTACTGTAGGAGACGTGGCTCGATCGATGCCAAGAATAAACGCAGCTCTGGAAGACCGGCAAGTTGATTATCAACCAACAATGATAGAATTTGAAGGTAAGATTTTTGATAAAACTGTTTCTATTTTGGTTGACCCAGGTGCTACATTGAGTTATGTTAGCCCCAAGATTGTGGAAAATTGTAAATTGCAGCTTACTAAATTTAAACAACCGTGGTTAGTCTAGCTCGCCACAGGAGCAAAAAGGCGAGTGCTGGCCAAGGTCAGCAGTTGCCCATTGAAAATTGCTGGTCAAATCGTGACCACCGAATTGAGCGTACTTCCTCTGGGATCATATGACGTGCTAATCAGAATGGATTGGTTGGAAAAGCGGTGGTTTGTCATAAACTGGAAAACAAAAATAATATCTTATCAGGATGAACTGGGGAATCAACAAGAAATTCAAGGCATCCTTAAGCCTGCACAAGTGCGGCCAATCACTGCTTCGCAGCTAGCTAAGTGTATTAGGAAAAAGTGTCAGATATATGCGGTTCAAGTGGGATTCGCTAGTTCTGAGCATAAGGAGAGTGCCTTGGGAAATATACTAGTAGTACATGAGTTCGCAGATGTATTTCCTGAGGAAATACCAGGATTACCGCCAAAACGAAATCTGGATTTCACCATAGAACTGGTACCCGGTGCAGCCCCAGTATCCTGAGCACCATACCAAATGAGTGTACCCGAACTGACAGAACTAAAGATGCAATTACAAGAATTATTGGACAAAAAATACATTCGTCCGAGTGTATCTCCATGGGGAGCTCCTGTACTGTTCGTCAGAAAAAAGGACGGAACGTTCCGTATGTGCATCGATTATCGACAATTGAATAAATTAACAGTCAAGAATAAGTACCCGCTGCCCCGGATCGATGAACTATTCGATCAAGTGAAGGGAGCCACGGTGTTCTCAAAGATTGATTTAAGATCCGGATACCATCAAATCAGAATTAAGGAAGAGGATGTAGCTAAAACTGCTTTCCGCACCCGTTATGGGCACTATGAGTTCGTGGTGTTGCCATTCGGATTGACTAATGCACCAGCGACATTTATGTGTCTCATGAATAGTGTCTTTCATAAATATTTGGATAAGTTTGTGTTAATCTTCATTGATGATATACTAATATATTCCTGGAAAATCCAAGAACATGAAGAACATCTGAGGTTGGTGCTGAAAACACTTCGAGAACATCAACTGTACGCAAAGTATAGCAAATGTGATTTTTACAAAGAACAGATCCAGTATTTGGGACACATCATAACCAAGGAAGGCATTGCGGTGGATCCCGAAAAGATCAGGACCATAATGGAATGGCCAATACCGAAGGATGTGGTAGACATAAGATCCTTCATGGGGTTGGCAGGATACTATCGCCGATTTGTGGAAGGATTCTCCCGGGTCGCATACCCCATCACCTCCTTACAAAAGAAAGGAAGAATTTTTAATGGACTGCAGAATGCCAACAAAGTTTTGAGCAGCTTAAACATTTGCTTACCACTGCCCCTGTATTAAGCATCGCAGACCCGGGAAAAGATTATACGGTCTGTACGAATGCAAGTAAAGAGGGAGTAGGAGGCGTATTAATGCAGGAAGGAAAAGTGGTCGCATATGAATCTAGGAAGTTGAAAGAACATGAACAAAAATATTCGGCGTATGACTTAGAATTAACAGCGGTTGTGCATGCGCTAAATATGTGGCATCACTACCTTTTGGGAAGGAAATTCTTGCTGCTGACGGACCATCACAACCTGACCAGCTACTTTAGTCAGCCCACCTTAACCGCAAGACAGGCTCGGTGGGTGGATTTCCTGAGTGGATTTGATTTCGAAATTAAACACCTGAAGGGGAAGGAAAATCGAGTAGCTGATGCTTTAAGCCGAAAAATGCACTGTTTATATGAAATTGCTATTAGCAAGGGGTGGTCTACTTTTCATGAAAATATCAAACAGGTGGCTGAACAAGACCCGGAATACCAGCAGAAGAAGCGGCAAGTGCAGGAAGTAACCAGTCATTTAAGACAGCAAGGTTATGAGTTAAAAGCTCCGGGCATTTTGTATTACAAGAAAAGAATATACATACCCAATCAAGCGGAAGTTAAGAAAAGGATTTTAGACGAGTACCATAAGAGTCCTTATGCAGGACACCCGGGGTACCAAAAGTTCATTACTGCTCTCCGGAAAGAGTGTTACTGGCCTGGAATGAAGAAGCAAGTAATCGACTACCTAGCTCGATGTATAGAATGCCAACAGGTTAAGGTAGAACATCAGCACCCTGCAGGGCTGTTGCAACCTCTACCTATACCAGAATGGAAATGGGAAGTTATCACCATGGATTTTATCATTGGATTACCCAAGTCCAAGAAGGGAAACGACTCTATCATGGTCGTAGTGGACAAACTCAGCAAGTCAGCCCACTTCATCCCCGTACAATCTACTTACAGAGCAGCTCAAGTAGCAAACACTTTTATGCAGAACATCTTTAGACTCCATGGTTTGCCCAAAACCATAATATCTGATCGTGATGTTAAGTTCACATCGGCTTTTTGGAGGACTTTATTTGAAGGGTTGGGAACCCAACTGAGTTTCAGTACCGCTTATCATCCGCAAACCAATGGCCAAACGGAGCGGGTAAATCAAGTGGTTGAAGACATGCTGAGATCCTACGTAATGCAGCAACCAAGTCGATGGGAGGAGTACCTACACCTAGTATAATTTGCCTATAATAATGGCTATCATGCATCTTTGCATATGAGTCCATTTGAAGTACTCTATGGGCGGAAATGTCGTACCCCATCCAGTTGGAGTGGGCCCGAAGATAAGCTTGTATTAGGACCAGAAATGCTAGCGGAAATGGAACAGATGGTTAAGAAAGTACGGGCTAACTTGAAGGTAGCTCAAGACAGACAAAAAAGCTATGCAGATCGGAAAAGGAATCTGAAAGAATTTCAGGTGGGGGAACACGTATATGTAAGAATCCGGCCAAGGAAAAGTACATTGCAATGGAGTGGCTGCGCCAAACTAGCACCTCGCTTTTGTGGTCCCTTCCAAGTTTTGGCCAGGATCGGGCCAGTGGCTTACCAATTAGCCCTACCCAGCCATATCAGAGTCCATAATGTGTTTCATGTGTCAGTACTAAAGAAATACATCTATGACCCTAAACACATAATTAGCTTGCAAGATATTCAGGTAAGAATGAATCTAAGAGAAGCATGAAATTAATTAAATGACAAGAATAAAACTGATCTAATTAATGTGTGTTTCGGGTGGAACCAGAAGGAGAATTTCTGGTCGAACCAGTGAGCATATTAGATCAGAGAAGAGTTGTGCTGCGGAAGCGAGCCATCACCCAGGTTAAAGTGCAGTGGCAGCACTTCGGACCGGATGAGGCCACCTGGGAAGATGAACAGAATATGAGAAAAGTATATCCAGAATTATTTCTGGGTGAACAACTTCGGGACGAAGTTGACTTTCAGGAGGGGGAGATGTAATGCCCCTAGTAAACTTAGATAAATTGCAAATAAATTACAATAGTTGAAACAGTATGATTTGAAGGTAAAACTGAGTGTCAATAACTCATATGGTTGAATTGAATAATCATGTTAGTTGGATTACTTGGTAAGTTATTTAAGTTGCAAGAGAAGTAGCTAGCATGAATATAATTGTATGAGAAGAGATTTACAAGGATATTTTCTTTGAAAATAAAAGATATATGTATGTTTACAGTTAAACTGTATGAATAAGAATTGACATCTGTCCAGGAAAGAAGGGAAAACCCTAACTACCTCTGGGGACAGTTGAGCCCTATGAAAGAAATTGCTATGTCTGGCAGAGATCAGATGGCAAGGGGGGAGAAAGAAGAAATATTGTTTTGAAAGCAACAACAGCTACGTCTGATGAGGACCAGATAGCTCTCGGAAGAGGGGAAAACTCTCCAGAACTGCTAAGTCTGGTGGGGACCAGATAGCGGTGCTCTGTTGACAACAGAGAGCTGCAGATGAAAAAGATTCCTGCAGACGAGCTTGGGGGTGGAAAGTCGTGGAGGACTTCCTAAGGTTGGGAGGAAAGCAAGCTTATCGTTAAAGCGTATATTTTTATTCAGGTATGGAACAGTCAGAAAGAACAAAACTTGACTTTTTATTTCGCTTAAAAGATTGAAAAGCAAATGCGTTACAGTACGAATATTATGGATAATATATTCTTACTGGTTCTGGATAGCTTAAGTATTTATGATGCAAAACAAATCATTTCCAATCTCAGTAAAACAGAGACAGTTACATTATGAATCCACTGTGTATCAACCAAGAACTAGTGTAACTTCGACAATATTATATTCATATTTTCAAGAAAAACGATTCATTCAAATTATTCGAAAAACCCTTGTGGCATTATCTATATATACGTTCACAAGAAGAGTGATCAATGGATTTTACCGAAATACCTTTCATATAAATAGTTAACATCTAATGCATTCGCAATACCTGTAGAAAATAAATACATAGCCACAGTACCCGGTTGGGGAAAAATGACTCTTATCAGTCGGAATAACCTTATGCAGCAAAATTAGTTATTCAGAAATAAAACTGTGTTAACAAAAGAAAATCGACATCAAGAATGTGTTGAGGGCAGAACTTCTTGTTCGCATCGGGTAAGAGGCCTCGCAAAGAGGTGACCCGTAAGAACAAAGTGAGCCCAATATTCGGCACCACAAGCCAAGAGGGTATGACCCCGCAGCGGCCGGTGACTGATAACTTCATGAATGAATGTATGGTAGGGAGCAATGCCTGGGGACAGGAGGTCGAAGGCATTGCTTAAACCATTAAAGCGAGAAGTAACAATACCATGGATGAGTTGAAACAATACCAAAATTATAAATAAGGAGACACATAAGTTGTGCAATAGTAAAACATAGATATTATTACTGTTCAAAAATTTCAGTTAAACGGCCACGACCGATTCCACTTACAGAAAATATTCTTCGCCCATAAAAACTGCAATAATTTAATAAGGAGCAGAATAAACTATGATAACAGGAACCCTGAACCAGGGTTCGAGTCTCGGTAATATTCATACATGTTACAGAGTCAAACCCATTTCAATATGAAACACGGGACTACCGACAATAGTCGAGCGGCCTTTAGAGGCAAACCATTCACACAAACACAAAGACATCTGCCTGCATAATAAACAACAAATGGGTTGGAATACTCCTTAACAGCAGGAGGGAGACCGCCTAATGATAACAAGAAAATGACGCCTTAGAGATGCAGGGACTGAAAGGACTGTAAGCAACTCTACGGGTTAAATGTATACCCGTTTTCAAATGCTTATCGCCATAGTTGAATAGCAGGCTAAGCCAGGTCGTGCGAATCCTACACCGAACCCTCCACCTGTAAAACGATTTGAAATGAGTCCATATAACAATCAGTGAGAAGGAAATAGCATCATTACAGTCTGGCGAGAGGTTATAAGGTTACTTGCGCGCTGGAGCCAAGGAAATTTGCCGGAAACGATGCCATGTATGGTGAAATTCTGAGCTCGGCGTTACCAGTAGCGATATGTAGCAGAGGAAAAACGAATGAAGAATGAAACAAAGCCCAAAGAACAAACATAATATCCTCTGTATCGGGGTACGCCCCCTGGAGCATGATCGACGGCCACAGCATGACCCTCGATCTCCACCGTTGGATGATCGGGGTCTGCCCGCCAATTTACAGCGCGCCAAAGCCATGCAATAAAGGCTAATACATTGGGATGGTGACGGAGTTATTGCTCCGATCTGGAGCCTGGCCGAGGTGAATCACCTGTGCGCCAGGTGTAACTAAGATATGTACCCAGGCCTCAGAAAAGACCGGTGAAATCAAATATACAAGCGTATAATGGAAATGTCGGCGTCAACAATACCTGGCGTGGTACAATAATCAATGTGCAAATAATACAATATATCAAAACAAATCACATGTGTGTTGGAATAAACGTATACCGTATCGAAAACGCATAGTGATCACCCGGAAAATTACAGTAATAATGAATTGCGAATAAAATTTGATGTGTTATATTCTGTGCATAATTATACCTTGTGTAAATATTTATGAACAGGTGGAAACGACAACATACAAGCGATGAGGTAAATGGATTTTTTTTTTTTGGTAAGGGTTGTTACACTATGAACAATGCTTGATCCTCACAAAGCCTTATATTAAATAGACAAGTTACTTCGCAAAAACCAATAATAACCACACTAATTATGGTGAAAAAGTGAAAATACAAATAATATATATATAACTTATTTTTGGAGTACGAGTTTAGTAATATTGCTAAAAGTACATATGAGAATGAAAACAACCAAATTATCCTATGATACAAAAAAGTAATGGACTTCTGAAATACAACATTAGTACGTAACACCATGGCTGTTATCCATATATATCGACTAATGTCGAGCAACAAGAAATGGTTAAATAAAATATATGACTACAATTTTTAATAAAGCGAAGGATAGAGAAAATTCTAAATCAACTAAATTACTAAGTACCATGCACATATCCTTCGTTCAACACGTACCCTTCAGGGTTATGAAAATTTAAGTCTATGATTGGATTTTTATGGATACTCTCAACTCGTTTTGCTTACGGTCGTTACTCTCATTGAGAATTGTACCCAGTATTGTTTGCAAATTACAATTAAATTTTAAGTATAGTTAACTATCAATCTGAAATTTTGGAACACGCCATGGTTTATTTTCGTAGTTCTTATTGTTCTTGTTCATTGTTATATAATGATAAACATTATTATAGTTGTGTGTGATTCGTTTCTTTATGGTTTATTAATGTGCAAAGAAGACCATAACTATGAAGGGTTGATCCATGTAATTACCTGACGCCCATGCCTATCAACACATAAATAGGTGAATTCAGAGATATCTAAGCCCTAATTTCCCAAGAGTGTAAAGACATTTTCGGTAGTAGTTGAGGAGAGAATGAGTTGCCGGAGGCGCTAGAGCGAGAGTGTGGTTACCAAGTAACCACCTCACTTTTGGTAGACTATCGATGAATCCCTAATTTCTAAGGGTTGTAGATCTGGTCTCACCATTTTTGGGGTTGTCACATTGCCAATTGGCAAATGAATTACCACCTTCACGAGAATTCCACTGTGTTCATCATAAAAAGTTTATGAGGTGTCTTTAAACTAAAGTATAAAGAATATGCAAGTAGTTAAACAATGTGAATAACCTTAGCTTTCATATTAATACTAGAGTTCCAACCATCTGTAAGTGGAAGTTGAAATGTATGAATATATGATTTATGATTTTAACAACCATTGTGATTTATATGTTAAATGCAATTGTGTTATGTTCAAATCATATGTTCAAATCATTATGAATGGTATTCATCAGTGTGGGCTATGTTCCAACAAATTATTTAAAATAAAGTTAAAATTGAAATATAATTATTGCGCTGAAAGGCGCTCTTCAGCCCAATATGTAAGAGATGTTGTAATGTCCTATCCTATTAACATTTTGACTCAGTCAAAAAAAAAAAATTAACCCTATCTTAATATAAAAATTCTATGTTATTATTTTTTCTATTAATTTTTCTTAGGTAGTTAAGGTAAACTTGAAATAAAAATAAAAATAACCTTATGTTAAAATAAAAATTCTATGTTATTATTATTTTTTATTAATTTTTATTGGGTAGTTAAGGTAAACTTGACTTGGTCAAATTACCAATGTTTTTTGAGCTCTGGGTTTATGGGAACCCATGGTATTGACCATGATATTCATGTGGAATATAGCATATTCAAAAGGGGGAATTAAAGCAACCTAGATCCATCTTAACTATGGATATGCCAAGCGCAGAGAGAGATCAAATATTTTTGCATCTTAACATATTTGTATCTTAAGAGATTTTAATTTTAAAATAAAATTCAAATTAAGTTAAAATTAAAAGATTATTATTATTATTATAAGTTTGAGTTAGTCATTTGATTGGTTTACCCATGGTAGTTTATAAGCCCATGGTATTTTTTATGATAAAGTCTATTTAACGGCTTGATGAGCTCCATTATGGAATGCAAGAGTACCGACATAGATTCATATCTAGACTCATTCTATGAAAAGCAACTGATATTATGTGGGAAAATCCATATTTAAAATGGATTTAGGTTCGTTCTATTGAAACCAACTGATCTTATATGGGGAAAAAATGTATTTAAGATAAAATAAAATTACATATAGCTTGGTAAGTACCAAAAAGACACTAGTTCATGACTATAGTTTCTATAAAAATTCTAATAAAAATACATAGAAAGGGATACATATCTTCTAGAAAAAAACTAACTTCATAGTCCCTATAAAAGACATTAAATTTGAAAATTATAAAGCACCACATACAAAAAAACCTAAAAGAGGCTAAAGATACTTAAATTGAAATAGTAGGCTACAACTTTCGTAAGACAAGACTATAACCACTGTGTTAATTTCTACCATATCTTAGTGAGATGAAGGAGAACTATACTATATACTAGTTAGTTGTTGATTGCTAAGGTCCTTTTGTTGAGTTCAAAGGGAATCACATTCATCCTACATGTGCTAAATGGCATTTCTGAAGTCCTCTTGTTGAGTTCAAAGGGCATGACATTGATATTGGATGTGCGGTGTTGGACTAAGAGATCCATGGAAATATTTTCTTCTAGTGTCACACTGCAAAAAAAAAAAAAAAAACTAAAGGTGACCGAGTGGCGAGTGCAACTCCTCAATTTCTCTCGAAAGATAGATTAAAGGGATACTTGAGGACAAAGAGCTCACACTTCTCCATAAGTTTCTCATAAAGGAACAAAACTGAAGCAAAGTAATAATAGCAATGAGGACATATGAAAAGAAGGATAGGCCAAGAAAGAGTTAGAAGTGATTAGGTGCTCAAAATTATGCTCAAAAATCAAAGTGTCAGAATCTTGTCAAACTCAGCTTCAGATTGAATATCTCTTCATTCTAAATCCAACAGTGTGAATGACACTAAAATCTTAATTCGTATGTCAAAGTTAGAGCAAGTCAAAGTTCAGGTTTGACTTACCTACATGGCAAGATTGGGATGATGTGACAAGGTCTTCAGCAAATGAGGAGGCACCAAGTGGAAGCCCACCATTGGCCCTCGCATATCGAATATCATAGCGGTAAGTGTTTCGGTGTTAGATATCGGCCCCCAGCAGGTTCAGAGTTGCGATGCGATGAGGCAATTGCAAATCAAAATCGCACTTGGTGAAGGGGAGAACAAAATAGCTTATCGGCCCCAACCCCAACAAGGTTTGGAGTTGCGATGCGATGCGATCACATATCACAATTGTAGGAAAGAAGTAGCAATAGGAATCGACCCCGACGCTATTGAGTTCTGAATGCAATATAAATAAACACGATAATTTTTATGCTGCAGTTTAATATACCAGTGGGTCCGCGAAATTGTAATCGTAGTGTTCTACTGGGTAAACAAGACATTATGCCCGGCCAAACTCACCGATTATGATGAGAGGGAGCTTTCAAATGCGGGAATTTGATATGTTGTAGTTCATTATCCCGTCGGGTCTGTAATATTGCATCACAACATTTGTTGTGTTAAGAGGCCACACTACTGCTGATTGTGATAAGGCCGATAGAATATAGCTCACCGAATGACGAATTTCACTCTTCCTTAGCAAATTTTGGAGTAGAAAAGGGGTTTTGGTCGGTTTTAGAGCAATTTGTGGAACAAATAATGGAGGAACTAGGAGAAGTCATAACTTCTTCAGTTCTTATCCAAATTGGATGAAAAAAGAGGTTGGATTGCCATTTTTTGAGTATTCTGAACTCATTGAGATAGGTTTCAGAGGCATTTGAGCATTGTAAACACAATTTTGATGTAATTTGAGCATAATAGAGAGGCCCAGTCCATTGGAAGCTGGATCAAGGAGATGTAGCCCAGGAGGGGTGAACTCCTTTATCATGTGCTTGTTGTGTGTTGTATTTTGATGTTCATTGTTGTTATATTGTTGTTGTTCAACATATGTTTTTATGTTAAATTGTTCATAACATTTACATAAGAAACTCCCATGAAAATCTGTTAATTAAGAAAAAGTTTTGAATCTTTAAGCACTTGAAAAGCAAATTATAAGCATTTTGGGTTTAATTCTAAATGGGAAATTATCACAACATTATTAATCTGCTCCAATCAGATCAAGTTGGCATCAGAGCACTGGTTTTTGCTTACTAGATTTGCTTAGTGAAAGAAGGATTTAATTGTTTGCAATTTTATGTCATGCTTACAAGGTTAAAATTGAAAAGACGAGAAGGAAAGCTTGTTGAAAGCCCTAAAATTGGGTCCAGGGGAAGAAGAGAAAAGTTGCAAAGTCTTGTACACTAGTATATCCTTAAGTTGCAGAAGTTGTAGTTGAGTCTCCAGAGATCATATCTAACGAAGGAGAACCTATCATGACAGAAAATGAGAAGACCTTTAGAAAGGCTTTCTTTGATTTGACATAAATGGTTAAGGTCCTCTATGAAGAGAGGAATAACAGGTTGCAAGGAGAAAGTTCCAAGCCTCCCAATGGAGAAGGCTCTTTAGGAGGAGGTAATGGAAAAGAAGATAAAGGAAAATGAGGAAAACCCCCACCATCTCCACAATCTTCTTCATCTTCTTCTTCGAAAGCATATTCACACTCTTCCACAAATACCGCCATTACTCATATTCATCATCATTCTTCAAAAGGGGTTTGTAAATCACCTATTCTAAAGCTTGATGTGAAATTCAATTTTCCTATGTACAATGGTAAAGTTAATGCAGATAAAATGGATAAATGGATTCATCAATTGGAGGTGTATTGCAGAATTCAAAACCTTCAAGATGATGACATCAAAATTCAGTTGGCTTCATTGAGAATGGAGGGTGCCACACTTGTATGGTGGGAATCAAGGACTCAAGACGAGATAAAAAAACATGGTAAGATAGATCTCTATTACTTGGTCCAATTTCATTGCTGCTATAAAAAAACATTTCTACCCTTTAGCTCGTATGAAAAAAGCTATCATGAATTGGAAAAATTCCAGACAGTTGGAAGGTCAAAATGTGCAAGAGTATACTTAAGAGTTTAGGAAAAGAGCTCTTATGCTAGGACTAGACTTACAGTCACAAGATACCTTGTTGAAATACATAGGAGGATTGAATAGTTATCTTCAACATACCATTCTTATGTTTAGTCCCATGAATCTTGATGAGGTTTGTGTTCAAGCTACACACCTCGAAGCAAGAGGGAAAAACATACAGGAAGGCAAGAAGGAGGTAAGAAGAAGCCTCAGAGTGGTGAAAAAGGGAAGAAATTTAAAGGAATGCAAAAGAAAAATGTGTCTGTTAAGAAAGAAGGGGAGAAACTCGTGTGCAAGAATTGTTCTAAGGAGGGACATGATGAAGCGCATTACTGGAAGCTTCATCCAGAATTACGCTCGAAGAAATTTAACAATGAAGGGAAAGAGAAGACAAACACTGTTGCATAACAAGAATTGGGTTCATACTCAGCAGATGAAACAAAAATCGCAGCCACAGTCACCAAGGGAAAAATCGTGGTAAAAGCAAGAAAAGAGGTAGTCATAGTAAGTACCAGCACAACAGATAACTCTTACATCGTTTCAAATGAGGAAAATCGAATCGATCTATTCCATATTTGAGTTATTCCAAACATACAAAAATTGATACATTGTTTGATAGTGGATCTCATGACAACTTAATTTTTGCGGATTTAATCAAGAAATTGAATCTGGAAACCGTGCCTCATCATAAACCGTATCCATTGGGTTGGATAACCAAGGATGCCAATTTGCAGGTCACACGAAAATGTGTTTTCAGATTTCAAATCACTGCCAATTTCGTTGATGAAGTTGAATTAGACGTTATGCCATTGGATATCTCAGGGATTGTATTGGGAAGCCTGTATCTGTATGATAGGAAAGCCATTTTCCATAGATTTGAAAACAAATATCATTTTTTCAAAGACAGAGTGGAGTAAATTGTGAGAGGCCATTGCATAAAGCTTAGTCTATCTTTGGCAAGTATAGGTGAAATGAAGCGGCTGGTCAATTCCAACAAGAGTCTCGTGTTTCTTATGATCAAGCAAAAGAATGACTCAGAGCAGGAATCCTTTGCAGGCTGTCATGTGACGCTGAAAGGTGAATTGGTTGATGTGGTCAATCAATATGGAGACATGTTTCAAGAACCAAAAGGATTGCCACCAAAAAGAGGAATTCAACATGAAATTTAGCCACAACAGGACTGTCCACTCCCAAACATCAGTATATATCGAATATCAATTCTGGAAAGTTTAGAAATTAAGAAACAAGTCCAGGAATAGTTAGATGAAGGTTGTCCCTCTACTTCACCATGTGGTTCACCAATTGTTTTGGTACCCAAGAAAGATGGAACCTGGTGCATGTCTGTAGATTATCAAGTTTTGAATAAGATTACAATAAAGAATCGATACCCACTATGCATAATAAATGATTTTCTAGATCAGTTGAAAAATGAAAAGTATTTCACTAAATTAGACTTGAGAAGTGGATATCATCAAGTAAGAATAGCTAAGGAGGACATTTGGAAGAATACTTTTAAAACCAAACAGTGATTGTTTGAGTGGCTAGTTATGCCTTTTAGTCTTTGCAATGCTCCAACTACATTCATGAGAGTTATGAACGATGTTTTAAGATCATTTCTTGATGAATTTGTAATTGTCTATTTAGATGATATTTTGATATTCAACAAAACACGAGAAGAGCATGTCAAGCATGTTAGGAAAGTGTTGGATGTCTTGAGAAAATAGTTAGTTATGAAGATGTTTAAATGTGAATTCGGGAAAACTTCCTTAGTGTATTTGGGCCACATAGTTGGAGGAGGTGAGCTGAAGATTGATCCCTCTAAATTTTCAGTCATTGTGAATTGGTCAATACCCAAGTTAGTCACAGAAGTAAGGATTTTCTTAGGAGTAGCGCAGTACTGGAGGAAGTTCATTTCCAATTTCTCCTCCATAGCAACTCCACTACATGCATTGACCAGCGTAAAGGTTGTCTTCCAGTGGGGAGGCAAACAACAAAAAACATTTGATGCTTTGAAAAGAAAATCAGTTCAACCCCAGTTTTAGCTTCGCCGGATTTGAAACAACCCTTTGAAATATAGACAGATGCAAGTGACTATGCCATGGGTGTAGCTCTTTTACAGCATGGGAAGCCCATTTCATTTCATTATGAGATTTTTAATGGTGCTATTATAAACTATCCTACAGATGATAAAGAGCTTTACGCATTGGTACAAAGTGTGAAGAAATGGAAGCATTATTTGATGGGAAAAGAAACCATTATTCACACCGATCATCAACCTCTGCAATATCTACAATCTCAAACTAAATTGTAGCAGTCAAGGCACTTTCATTGGATGGGATTTTACAACAATTCCACTTGGTAATTAGGTACAAGAAAGGTATATACAACAGAGTTGCCGATATGCTTTCTAGACTGATTGTAAATGTAGCCATTTTACTCAAGAATAATTATGTTATGCCTGGAATTTATGTTGAACAATACACACAGGATGCTGAATTTCAAGAGGTATATTTAAAATTGAGTCAAGGCCACCAAGTTGAGGAATTAGACTACCATGTTAATGATAATTTATTGTATCATTTGGGAAAACTTTGTGTTCCACAAGGAGAGAGAGTAAATGTCACAATGGAAGTGCACACTTCTCTTATTGATGGACATTTCAGTGTAAGTAAAACAATGGAAAATATTTAGAGGTATTTTTATTGGCCTCATATGCTTGAAAGTGTGTTATGTTTTATTAGAGGTTGTTCATTGTGTGCAGTCAATAATCCTAGTAATAGGAAACTAGTATTGCATACACCACTTCCAGTACCTTCATGACCATATGAAAGTGTTTTTATGGATTTTGTAGGATGTCTTTCGTTATCAAGGAAAAGTCATGATTATTTGTATGTAGTTATGGATAGGTCTAGCAAGATGTGCATGTTAATTCCTTGTAAAAAGAAAATTACAGCTGAATAAACAACTCAACTCTTCTTTCAAAATGTATGGGTTCATTTTAGATTGCCTACTTCTATTGTAAGTGATCGTGATTCTCGATTTGTTGGGAATTTTTGGTCACGTTTATGGAACTTGATGGATACTAAGTTGAAGAAAAGTACAACCTTTTATCCACAAAAAGATGGTCAAACTGAAGTGGTTGATGGGACAATTATTCATTTGCTAAGAGGATATTGCAATAAACATCCTAAGTTGTGGGATGAACAACTGCATTATATTTAGCATGCTTACAACCGAGAAAAGAACTCTTCTACTCTAACTTTGCCTTTTGAGGCATGTCTTGGTTATTTGCCTAAATCGCCTTTGGGTTTCATCTTTGAGAAAGATGTAGCTGTAGATGGACATAATGACATTGACAGAGCAAAGAAATTCATTGAAGTTTCAAGTAGGTGACGAAGTTTGGCTATACATTACCAAGGAAAGGCTTAAAGGTGAAATTAAAAAGCTGAAATCAATTCATTATGGTCCATTTAAAATTATAGAAAAGATTGGTAATAATGCTTTCTAGTTTCATTTGCCTTCATATATGAAAATCTATTCCATTATTAATGTTGAAAATTTGAGATTGTATGAACCTCCTTTGATTGAAGATCAAGGAGAGAATGTTCAAATTCCATCTATTGAAGAATTTTCTTTAGAATTCCTTGACGTGCTTCAACAAGACACTATACTTGATAGAAGGACAAGGACAACTAAAAGGAGAAGAATTGATTATCTTTGGGTGGGTCTCAAAGGTACACAACCATCAAAGGCCAAATGGATTGAAGTGGGGAAGCCGAGGGAACAATACCCTCATCTGTTCAATAATTGAATATAAATCTTTTGGGGTTTAGAAGGATTCTAGTGGGGAGGAGTGATTAGGTGCTCAGAATTATGCTAAAAAACCAAAGTGTTAGAATCTTGTCAAACTCAGCTTCAGATTGAAGAGATCATCATTCTAAATCCAACAGTGTGAATGACACTCAAATTTGAATTCGTATGTAGAAGTTAGAGTAAGTCAAAGTTCAGGTTTGACTTGCGTACATGCCAGGATTGGGATGATAGGAGGCCTTCAACAAATGCGGAGGCACCAAGTGGAAGCCTGCCATTGGCCCTCGCATATCGCATATCGTAGCGGTCAGTGTTTCGGTGTTACAAATCGTCCCCCAACAGGTTCAGGGTTGCGATGCAATGCGATGAGGCAATCGCAAATTGCAATCGCAATCGGTGAAGGGGAGAACATAACAGCTTATCAACCTTGACCCCAGCAAGGTTTGAAGTCGCGAGTGATGCGATTGTAAGAAAGAAGTGGCAATAGGCGTGGTTGAGTTCTGAATGCGATAGACCTAGACGTGATAATTTTTATGCTTTAGTTTAATATACTAGCGAGTCCGCAAAATCGCAATCACGGTGTTCTGCCAGGTAAACAAGACCTTCCACCCACCTAATTCACCGATTGTGATGAGCGTGAGGTTTCGAACACGGGAATTTGATATATTACAGTTCATTATCCCATTAGGTCCGCAATACCGCATCGTAACATTTGCTATGTTAAGAGTACGTAGCACTACCGATTTCAATTGTGATAAGGCCGATAGAATATAACCCACCAAACGACGAATTTCACGCTTCCTTAGCGGATTTTGGAGCGGAAAAGGGGTTTTGGTCAATTTTAGAGTAATTTGTGGAACAAATAGTGGAGGAATGGGGAGAAGTCATAACTTCTTCAGTTCTTATCCAAATTGGATGCAAAAAGAGGTTGGATTAACATTTTTTGAGTATTCTGAACTCATTGAGATAGGTTTTAGAGGCATTTGAGCTTGTAAACACACTTTTGATGTAATTTGAGCATAACAGAGAGGCCCAAGCCATTGGAAGATGGACCAAGGAGATAGAGCCTAGGAGGGGTGAAATCCTTTATCATGTTCTTGTTGTGTGTTGTATTTTGATGTTCATTGTTGTTATATTGCTGTTGTTCAGCATATGTTTTTATGTTAAATTGTTCATAACATTTACATAAGAAACTCCCATGAAAATCTGTTAATCAAGAAAAAGTTTTGAATCCTTAAGCACCTGAAAAGCAAATGATAAGCATCTCGAGTTTAATTCTGAATGGGGAATTGGTACAACATTACTAATCTTCTCCAATCAGATCAAGAGGTGAAGATAAAAATGAGGCCGAATGTTGAAGATGATCTCGTTAACAACACTAGCCATTATTTCCAATCCAATTTCACAACACCCCTAGCCCTACAATGATGGAAAGGACAGACTCGGGGATCCATTGACACAATGGAAATCCCATCTTGATGATGAAAAGAGATTGGAAGAATTTAATACAAAGGTTAAGATGAGGGAATTAAAGCCAACAATTGACTAACGTGTCATAAGCCTCAACCAAAGTAAAAGTTTCAAAATAATGATAATTCAACATTTCCTATATGATAAAAGAACACCTCTCTCATGCCTAATTCTCTAATGAAATTACTCCATTTCATTCTCCCATTTTTCTAAAATTTTATTAATTTTGATTTAATAATTTTAGATTTGTTGTGTCGAGAGGTGCTCTCCAACCCAGTACGGTAAAGATGTTGTAATTTAATGTTTAACATTTTTTAACTAAGTCAAATTATATAAAAATAAAAATTAAATTAAATAAAAAGATTAGTGTAATGTAATGTAAATATTTAACTAGGTCAAAATAAAATAGAAGTATAAAAATAAAAATCAAATTGGCGTGGTCTAACCTATAGACAAAATGACCTTTTCACGACATTTTTTTCTCGTTAATTTTAACCAAAATCCAAGAGATATTTTTAAAAACTTGAGTTTAAGTTGTTTATTCTGCAGAATTCGAGTGCCCCAATGGTTTTTCATAGTGCTAAATCCATTTATGCATTCAAAATTATATTTTAAACAAGAAAAAATCACAGTCTTGCTTGAGATTGTATCACCGAAATCCGGTGAAACATCGTCTATAAGTTAGACTATGCCAATCTAATTAACAAAATAAAAATTACTCTATGAAAATAAAATAAAAATAAAAATAAAAAGGACCCATGGTATTGAGAACCCATGGTATTCATGTGGAATGTAGTCTATTTAAAGGGGGAAATTAAACCAACCTAGATTCTTCTTAACTTTGGATCCACCAAGCTCCGAGAGGGATCAAATCTCTTGATATACAAACCTCTTTTAAAGTGAAGAGATTTGATCCCTCTCAACACTTGATAGATCCAGAATTAAAATAGATCTAAACTAGTATTGTACATTTAATTCAATCTCCCCTTATTAATATTTAAATTTTTTAAAATAAAATTATAAAATTAATTAAATTTAATTACGCAACAATTTTTTATTTAATTTATTTTTTATATTTTTGTAGTTTAATATATATAATTTTTCTTTTTAAATGATAAATAAATACCACTAATTTTTTTTTTTAATTTAATAATTTACATTAAAAGAATATAATATAATTCTAATCATATTAATTTAAAATAATTTTCCACACAATAATATTAAAATAAATAAAATAAAAATTGTAAAATAAAATAAAATTAACAAACAAAATCGTAATACTAAAATGATAAAACTACGTAAATTAAAAAATTTCTAGGAAGAATATATAATGTAATTAAAGAAAATATAAATATTACGTATAAAGTTTTAATTAGAAATTAAAAATATAGTAATTAGTTTGAATTTAAGAATATAATCTATAAAGTCGATTACGTACGATCGATTCCAGGGATTGCGAAGGGCCTTTTGTCTTTGGTGGCCATACCAAACATTTCGCTTTCGTTTCTAGGTAAAGGTCAATTGGACACAAATGTTGCTATGGATTAAACCTATCAACATTTATTTTTCATAAATTTATGTCGGCGTGGGGAGATGAAATAAATTGGGTCCCATAATCTACATTCTTCTTTTTTAACCCCTTCGCAAGACACACTGGAGGCCTATGGTGGGTGAACTTGTTTTTCCTAGTTCCTTTTTTTAATGAAACAGTGAGAGATGTTGTCTATTTCACAAAAGCAATAAGGGGAGATTCTTCATTATGTAAAGGGTTATGTGAGTTCCTAGATGTTCTATATTATGGGAAAAAGCATGGACCATGGACTATATTAACGTTTTACTCTGTCAACTATATTGTAGAAAAACACCATTATAAATTGATGTTGGGCTCTTTGTACCTTAGGAAATGAAAGTATATGTGTTCATTTGTAGTATTAAATACTGACATATGGTTATAGACATTGATGTTGTAACTATAGGATGTTTCGTTGTCTGGTTAATGAATCATTTAAATAGAAAATAAAAGGGTGATATTCAATTATAGTACCATTTATATCCATGTGAAAATAATATTTTCTTTAAGAGAGAATTTCAACCTAATAATTAGTGATAGAAAGATATACATATTAATTTACCAACTAGTAAGAAATGTTTGTTGGGCTAAGGGTTTGCAGGTAGTTCTAAGAGTTTTGGTTGAACCTCAATGATAAAAGGAGTTACAATGTACTAGGTTACGTTTTTAGCAGCATACTCTTCTTCTTTCGATTGGATATATACTTACCTTATAATATAAATCTTAGGTAAACCCCTTAACCTATAGAAGGGACTCAAGGTGTTTGGTAAAGGGAAAGTATTTAGAGGATGTATTTTATATAAAAGAAAGTGTGAGAAATAGCTTTCGACAATATCTTGTTCATAAGGTTAGGAAATTATGTCATCTAGGATTAAATCTCATATAGCAACATGAAGTGCTCGAAATTACACAAGGTCAAGCAATATCTTATCCATCCTTAGAAAAGCCCTAGTAATCATAGAAGAGTAAATCTTACCTCAGTCTTAGCAGAACTACTATGCATATAGGTTTAGGTGATCTTGGCCTTAGTGAAACTCCCATTTTATGAGCGCATCCTTCTTCAATATAATAATAAGAGTGTTGACAATATTGATGCATTATTGCATGAAGTCTATTTGTTGACCCATTTAATGGTTGACAGCAATGGGATTACAAAGTCTTGCAATTAGTTATATGCCTTTAATATTTTTGTTGGAACATCAACTTGACCATTAAACGTTATCAATTATTTCCCTCGATAGGCTACTAATGGGTCCACCAACTAGTGTGCCTTAAAGATATAAGCATGTTGATGGTTTTGTTATGGTAGAATTATCTATCTTACTTATCTGGTTATGATGATCTCTCATGAAGCTTACTATCGAAGTATGCATTTAATGTGATGGGTTTGATTGTTGTGATGATCTATTTATGATGGTGGTATATTATTACGATGTCGATATGTTGGGGGTAGTTGTGAAATTGTTCTACAACTATACTTACAAATAGTTTTATTAGCATGGATTATGCATTACTACAATGCATTACTCTCGCATCATTTCTAGCATTGTTGTGTAGTGTGTTTTTGGTTAAAATTGTCCAATTCATGATGCAACACATGATACTTTTGAGGCTATTGGAATTCACATTGTGTTTGGATCATAATAGTTGTGCTTAAAATCATTATTTTGACACATTCCCTTGTTAATGTCATTGTTATGTTAGTATCTGTGTCATTGGATCACAATCAACGTCATATTTACATTGTACATGTTGCTAAAAATTCCAATTAGCATTGACTTGGTATCATTACTACATTGCAAATGTGATCATTGCATCATTGCAACATCTTTGTGGTGTTGATCCATTTTCATGTCTCACTGTAATCTCTAAATTATCATGTGCAAAGGTTCCTCCCAAATGTTCATTGCAATAAATGGCATTCATGGGTACATCATACTTGGTGATTTCTTAAATCTTGTGTAGAGATCCATCCTTTTGAAATTATGCTTTGTACCCTTCACATGCTTTCTTTTTTCACATTTTACTTCTTTTCACTCATTATTTGCTTAGTCACTTGAAATTATTATGTGAAGAACCTCACATCCCATCCTTCAACATATCCTTTCCCTCACACCATCTTTCCCTCCGAACACCCTACACTTCTGCACATCAAACAACTTGCACCTCTACATTGCTAAAATTACTAAATAGAAATAAATTTGCTGAGAGAAAAAATAAATAAAAAGATAAAGACAATTCACAAAATAATGAAATATTTTAATATTGTCCCTTGTCCAAAACCTAGCCAAGTTGGCCAAGTGATCTTTCACCACTCACATCCCTGTCACATTACAATGAACTTTTCCCAAGCCTTTTAATTCATTCATTGCATGTAATCCACGGGAATCCAAAACCCTGAGCCTAAAACCACCATTATTTGATCGAGCAACTTTGACACTTTCATCAAGTCAATATTTATCTAACAATCCCCCCCTTAAACCTTGACCTAGGGTTTCCCTTGACCAAACCTAGAAAAACCAGTTAAGTGAACCAATGTTGAAATGTGGCAACAAGAATATTCCAATTTTAATTTATCCTTGAATTAAAATTGAATTTAGTCTCACCAGCTGCTTGGAAATAATTAATTAATTCATTATGGATTAATTAGTTGGAGAAATTCAAGTTAGAAGTCTTTCTAAAGTCATGCAACATGTATCCCTTAAACTAAGGAGATTATCCCTTAATTAAGGAGGTAAGATTGAGTTATATTTGAGTTGTAATTGGTTAACTCAGTTTACTGAGTTAAGTCTAGTTAAATTAGTTCCAAACTATTTGAGGAACTAATTGTGAGTTATCAGTCAGTTGATGCATGCATGCACTCAACCAGTGTACTCCAGATAACTGAAGATTCCCTCATCATAAACTCATGCATGTCTCTTTTGAGAAAGACCCAATTGAGCTAAATGTCAAGGACAATGTACTATGAGTTGCATGAGTTTTCCTATAAAGAAAACTCATGCATGCAGTCAAGGAAAGGTTCCTTGAGGATTGCGCAATATGTGATATCTCTGCTAGCCATATATTTTTTCTTGATAGTATTGCTCCATGAGCTATCCCCAAAAACTCCCCTCCATAGAGACTTACATAATAAAGCCTTTCCAAATGTCCGAAGGTCCAATATTCCCCATCCACCTTGCTTCTTTGGAAGAGAAAAGGAAATATGTGGTTCTTAAGGGTTACTTGAGCTATTGCATGAAGGACTTCAGTTAGAACTTCAGTGATTGAGTTCTTGTGGAGTTGGATGAGCAGTTGATGGAGTTGTGTTCAGTTTGACTTAGTTGAACTAGTTGTATTTAGTCTAACTGATCAATAGACTAAGTGATGAGTGGTGTGAATTAGTCATTAATTAATTCACTAATGATTAACTCATAAAGAAACTAAAGAATACATCAGTTAACTCAATGCATGGACAGTTCAATGAAGACAAGTGTTAGAGGTGAGTGAAAGGGCAAGACAGCTGTCAGTTGTGACTATAGTTGTGCATGAGATTTGCACAATCAGTGGGATTGAGTATGCCAATGAGTTTGCACATTGTTACACAAGGGAAACACGTGAATGGTTCAACTATTTTTTATCATTATTCTCATGCAGGATTGCGCAATGGAGGCAGGCAAGCAGTGGAGGAGATTTGACCCAGTGATTGATTCAGATTTGAGCTAGTTTGTGTGTAACAGGTGGAGATAGTACTGAGTACTTGTGAGGAGTATTGTACAATGTATTGTTACATGTTCTCAATCAATATAATATACAGATAGTTGGGGGTTTTCATCTTTATGCTTTCTCCGGGTACATACTGTGTTGATATGTGTGATTGATGCTTCAATGTGCGCATGTGTATGTTTCTGAATACTGCTAAATTGATGATAAACATAGAGGAGGTTATGTATTATGCATGATTCCACAAATAGTGTATAATTAGGATAATCTCTGTGAATAAGTGTCAT
>APFE030875884.1:6356-18957 GCA_000404065.3 Pinus taeda
TTTCAACAAAGGCCTTAAAGGCCAAGAATTTGTTAAATACTTCACTCTTGAGTTTTAAGAAATATACCCAAGTGCATTTGGAGAAATCATCAATGAAAGTTAAGAAATATTTGTAGCCAAAGAAGGAAACAACTGAAAGTGGACCACATAAATCACTATGCACAAGCTGTAGAGGGGTCGAGGCGTGCCAAGAGGCACGTTTTTCAAAACTGTCCCGATGATGTTTTCCGAGTACACGTCCAGAACAAACACCATCTCTGCAAGATACCATGGGAAGACCTGTCACCATATTTTCTTTACATAGATTCTGAAGAGAGCGATAGTTTAAGTGACCAAATCACTCATGCCAAAGTTTGCTCACTTCATCATTATGAGCAACAAATACTGAGGGAAGATTTGATGACCCAAAGTTGTGAAACTTATACAGCCTTGTGGAATCATCAGCAATGTTAGTGGCTAAAATATGTCTAGGATCCTTTAGGTCCTTAATTACAACATCATGAGGTGGAAATTCAACTATTTTACCTTCACCTGAATGAGTTATCTGATATATAAATAGAAGGTTGCAGGATAAGGTTGGAACACATAATACATCATTAAATTGACCATTCTCTATATGAACAGTTCCAGTCCCTACAACACTAAGAGATCTATCATCACCAACATATATATTTTTGGTGTTACATTCATTTAAAGAAGAAAACATGGCTTTATTTTTGGCCATGTGATAAGAAGCTCCAGAATCAATGAGCCACTCATGAGAATGAGAAGAAGAAGATACATTTAATGCATAGCCAGACTAAGATGCTTGACAACCACATGCAGAAAGTACCATTCCTGAAGATGAATTTGAAGAGTGCTCCAAATGAATGTTATGCTTCTTCATTGCTGCTTCCAAGGCTTCCATCTTCTTAAAGCATTTAGATTCTATGTGGCCATCTCGATTACAAAAGTGGCATTTTCTATCAGTCTTCTTCCCTTTGTTTTTATTTGCCTTATCATTCTAGTGAAATGATTTTTCATTTTGAGGTTGAAATTGCTTAGGACCCTTGTTTGGTTTAGGACCATTCTTTTTAGGATATTACTTCTTAGGATTCTTTGAATTTGGTTGCTGCTGTGCGGTTAACACTTTCTTAGAAGAGTTTCCAAGATTAAGAAGACCAAGGTGTAAGAGTTTTTCTTGTTCTCTTATTAAAGAATCACAAAAAGCATCAAAGAAAGGGGGCTTGTAGTTGTGTCCTTGAGAAATGAAGGCTTCTCTTGTAGAATGGAAGGTGGAAACAAACACAGAGTAGGTTGGTCCCAACTTAGTAAAAATGCAATAGATAAGGGCACTATCTTCTTTCTTAACCTTAACACCTTCCAAGAGAAGTCTAAGGGTCTTGAACTTGGACAAAAAATCTTCAATGTAAGAGAAATTATTGGGGTCCAATGCAAGCAACTCATTTTCAAGTTGATGGGCTCTAAGTTCATTTTTTATTCCAAAAACTTTAGTAATCTGCTTCATTGCTTCATCAGGAGTATCAAGTTCTGCAATATGGAATCTAAGATCGGGAGAGATAGACATCCCTATCAACCCACGTGCTTGATCTTGCCTATTTTCCTATTTAGCTACCTTCTCTTCATCTTTCGGCTTGGTTTCTTGGCCTGAGGCTATTCGGTAAAGACCTTTACTTCTAAGTAAATCCACAATGTAGGACCACTATTGGAAGTAGTTGGTGTTGTCAAGAATAACTTGGCATGGACTTTCCATTTTAATAGAAATTGAAGCTATATATGCTAAAACTAAGTTTTCCAATGGAAATATCTCGAAAAATTAGGCTGGTTAAAAAAAAAAAGGCTCTAAAAATGGCTTCCGGATGAAGAAGTTATGGCTTTTTGAAGAAAAGTTGATGAAGGCACCGACAAAGTGCGGGAATGTGTAGAAATGAAAAAAACGCCCATTTTCCAACAAAAAATGAGATTTGAACCCAAGATCTCTACTCTCATAAATTAGCTTTGAACCAAGTGAGCTAAACAAAAAGTTTGAGAGAGAGAGAGAGGGGGGGGGGGCTTTGTTTTCTTTTGGTCACTGAAGCTTTGGATTGCATGCTTGCTTGAGAAAGTTCTTTTTCTTCCTACAAAACAAAAACACAAAACCCAATACGGACATACAAAAAAAACAAGCCTTATGGCTTAAAGTTAGCTTTACCCGGAAACTAAATATTTTCCTCAATGTTTCTGATTTTCGAGATCACACTAAGGCGCAGGGAAAAGAGCATACGCATGAGAAAAATCATTCCTTTCTGTTTCTGATTTGCCCAGATCGCACAGAGTCGCAGGGCAAAGAGCATACGCAGAAATGAAAGGTATAGATCCGGTAATAAAAGAGAGCTAAATAAACCGAAACCGAAATAAACAGAGAGAAAATAACTGTAAAGTGCAAATAAACACTGTATACCTCTAGATCTTAAAAATGACGCAGCTAGGGCTACTGGAAACCTTTTCGCGTGAAACGAAAGGGGTTCCTCACTGGAACAGATGCTCCTAAAATAACAGAGCAGTCCTCTCGGCCCGAAAGCAGTCAGAAACAGTAGATCTAGGAGATGGCAGTCAGATGCAGTTCTACCGGCTTCAGATTTGGATCACCAACGGACGCAGCGCTCAAATAGCTCTGATACCATGTAGGAATTTACAAGGTAAGTTCCTCAGACAGAACACCAAAAGACACCGCTCACAACTAGATCACAGATCAATACACCAGTATTTTTGACGTGGTTAAAACCCTCAAAGAGGGAAACAGTCCACGGCCTGAGCCAACACGGCCACTTCAGGCAATTTATTAATAAAAGAATGAAAATTTACATAAGCTTATCTCCTGAACAGTTAACCTACAAATGAACCTCCATGCGCTTTAAATAGAAATCATGGACCAATCGGGTGCTAAGCCACAGATCAAGTATCGGTAATACCAAGGAGAGAATGAAGCTTCGGATCACTACATATCGTGACCGTCGGATTGTAAGTTACAAATGTACATAGTAAAGAAACACACTTTACCTAACTCTATACTAGACCAAGTTATACTTAACTATTTCCTATGTGCCGGAATATCCTAACATTTAATACCCAGCTTTATGTGTAGAGTATGAAAAATATTTGTGAACTCATGCACATCTTAGTCCTTTTGATGTCGTAGTGTGGTTCATTGTATGTGCTTGTCCTCGTAGCTCCCCACAGGGTAATATTGTTCCTTGACAGTGTCTCAGAAAGAGTTCCAAGAAGGTCTGGCTATAAACATAGAGGGTTCCTCAACCCTTTTCTCATAGTGAGCTTCCCACCAGTCCTTGACATGGGGAGTGGCCTTAAGCAATGCAATAGTAATATTTTCCCTATAGGAGAAATTATGGACCAAAAAATAACCTTCGAGTAGATTCATCCATTTATCTACAACATTTGCTTCTATTTGACCTTTGAAAATATGGATATCAAAGTTAACTTGTACTTTAAAAGGGGACGGCACTACCAAAGTGATTGTTGGATGAAGATGTGTGACCTGTGGGCATCCACTAAAGGATCTAGGAAAAGTTGTCCATCATTTCATTCCTTTTTTGCTTGAGGGCTTCTTCGAGCAATAGTATGATAGGATCTCCTACTCCCTCATCTTTCTTTTCTTCCACCATGGGAGGCCATCAATGTCGGTTTGGATGATCTTGCAAAGGTTCAACCAGTTCAAGTCCCAACTCCTTATAGCCCGACCTCGTTGGGGACATGCACAGAAAAATAAAGAAAGAGCAGATTGCTTTGATACCATTGATATGTATTTATGAATAAATGAAATGAAATATAGATATAAATATAAACAAAAAGCTACAATTAAAATGGAACATCATTTCATTAATGACAAAGTACTAAAAATTGTTACATGCAAAATGGAAACAAACTAGCTCAGGCAATGGTAGCTTATCCCTGAGAAGAGATGTGGTCACTACATGCCTTCTAAATTATGTTACAATGAGGCTTAGAGGTCTATTTATCATTGAGAAACAATGGAAAACCCTAAACATCCAAAAACCTAACTCTAGGAGATGAAGCACCAAAAGTTTGTTAGCCCCGCTGGGGTAAATTGGTACATAACCTTGCCAGGGTTGTAACTTCGACATACGGTCTTTCTTTGACGTGTATGATACCTCATTACAAATATTTATCCGAGTAATACAAGTTTTAACTATAATCCCTTGCCATAGACAATGGGTTTTCATGGTTTCCAAAAAACGTTGTTTAGGGCTTCAAAACAGTTCTGAAAGTTCAGAACATGAAAAACTGTAAAAAAAAAAATAGTAAATTGTGCTACAATTAGGGAAACTGAAAGAAAAAATGTTTGGGTTCCAAGTGGAATATGAGGGTGGCCACCAATATCCACCTAGATGAGACACCATAAATAAATTTAAAAATAAAATCCAATTGTGGGCAGCACAATGGTTGACCACATCCAGAAGATCCATATTAGTAAAAGCAGTGTTATCTTCTTTACCCCTCTACATGTGTTCTGGCTTGATAGCTCTAAAATTAGTGCTTAATAATTCGAGTCTCCTAATTCGAAAATTTATTTGGCAAGGTGGGAAAGGTAGTGAAAGGAAATTTCATCTAGTGTAGTGGAACATCATCCATCTTCCTAAGGAAAATGTTGGTCTTGTTGTGAAAGACCCTTTGTATATGAATCTTGATCTAGGAGAAAAAATAGTTTGGAGGCTCATCTCAAAATTGAAGCAATGGTGGAAATTGGCATTCATCAAAAAGTACTTTAATAAAACCTTATTGCTGAAGGTTGAACTTGTTAGTTGGTCTGGTCCTGGATCCCAAATTTGGAAGCTATATATAGAGGTCGCCCCTCTCATTGTCCACCACCTCAAATGGCGCATTGAGAATGGGGTTTGCGTTAACATATGGAAGGATAATTTTTCCCTTAATGACCTGCTAGGTGGAATCGAGCAATATCATGAATTGGCCAATTGGATGCAACAACATGGTTATATCAAGCTAAGAGATATCTCTCTATGGGATGGTCAGGGTCCTTGGAAAGGTTGGTTTCTCTTAGTGTTTCTGATTCATCTTGGGCCCCTATGAAACATTTTGGTTGCTACTTTAAAGGGTCTGGATCCCATATCTTTCTCTATGCACGATCATCGAACTTGGAATATAAGCTCACAACATATGTATTCTATGAAGTTGGTTTATTCACATTTGATTAAAAAACTACCACAATCGCCACCAAAAAAATTGTGGACAAAAGTTTGGAGCAAGGATAGTCTTCCAAAAATAAAAATGTTATGTTGGACCCTGGCCCACCAGAAAATTCTCACTGGTAAAATATAAAGAAAGTAAGGGCCATCATGATGTGTCTTGTGTTCTAGCTCAGAGGAAAATATTCCTCATCTTTTCTAGACTTTCCCCTTCTATTTGGAGAATCGTCGTACAACATTCGCTCCTATCTTTTATATAGAATCCATCCCAGGATCATGGGTGGACTTTTTTAATAAATGGGAAAAAAATATCCTTGGGATTGAAAGCATCTTCCTAGTCAATCACAGCTTGAGAAGCCCTTGCTAAGTTCCTATGTTAGTCTATTTGGATCGCAAGGAATAAGGTTATTTTTAAAAATGAGCACTTAGATCCTATGTCAATTTTCCTCAAAGAGAATTCCCTACTTTTTGAAACCACCTCTTCAAGGGGATTTAATGTCAAAGATCTTGAAGATATAAACCCTATAGAGTGCAAATGGATACATGTAAATAGGCAACTATAATTTTCAAGTAATCATGTGCATTGTCCTCTTTGCATAAAGGTCCCTAGCTTATGTTTGAATCACCTTAAATTGAATTAGTAGTGAATGTCTCGTAATTAGGATTCCTTGTTGTTTGAAGGCTCATCAATTGGGAATCGAGGGGAGGTAGGAGTGGGATGGGTGTTTCTCACCCCTGATGGAAAAATGGTATTCTAATTTGCTTTGGTTTTCGGCTCCGTGACAAATAATCAAGTTCAGTTCTTAGCATTGAGGAAAGGTTTGGAGTCATCCCTATCCAAGAAAATCTATAATTTATTTGTTTTAGTGACTTAATGATCATCATTTGACAAGCCATAAAAGCTAAGTGATGTGTCCATAACATCTTCTCATTCTCCAAAGGATTTCCTTAATTGCATCTTAATTTGAGTGCCTGGATTTATACATATGTATAAACATTTAAACTCATTTTTTGATGTATTAGCAAAAAAAGGCTCCTCCCTTGGGCAGGGAAAAATAGAAAGAACCCTTGGAATAATAAATTACGACCCTATTCCTTATTCATGCTCAGTGTCCCAAATATGAATGACACTCAGATGTTGGTTAGCATTAGAGTTATAACTGTCCTCAGGTTGTGCTCCCTTGTCATTCATATTGTTCAGACGTTGGCACATCTATTAAGGTTGAAGAACGTTGTATATTAGCAGAAGTTTAAATTTCAGCCATGTTTTTTCATATTTTCTTCCTCGTGGCATCTTCCTTGCAACAGGTGGATTGGATTCACATCTATCTTCTATCTGCAGAGCTACTTATATTTATTTATTTTTGGTTGAAGTGTGTGGGAATTAACATGGAAAAGGCAATGCATTCATTGAGAATATGGTTGGATTTATATTGCCACCTTGTAGCTCCCATCAACAATCTTCTCATCGCCCTTTCAAGGATTTGGGTTAAGATATGGATTCTAAGTCATAATCTAGCTTGTTCCATCATCCTAGTGTCATTTATTTATTGTTATTTCGGGCTCCCTAGGGATTCGACAAGGTGTTGTTTTTTCCTAGCCCTAAAGGTTGGCTCAGGTCGATCTCTATGACATTCACCTTCTTTTAGTGATTCACTCTGGCCATGGCAGAGTCTTTAAAGCCCTCGGATCATCACCTTGATGGTCTATTGTTTAACAAAATTATAGACTTGGATAAAGCCTTATTAGAAGATAGGTAACGTCAAGATAATATGGAGGAAAAGTAACGTTAGTATTTCCAACTCCTTTTGGAAGAAAATTTGCTTCGGACCTAAGAAACATGGAACTCTCATCGAATGGGTTAAGCGAGGAGTTCTCTTCCCTCAATGCTTAGGTTACGCTAATGGAAAACATTTTCACTCGAAGTGCTAAATTTGGATAGGGTAGCATTGTATTTAGTTCCACTCAAGAGAAGAAAAATCTCGTCGTCACGAGGGAGTTGATACTTCTAACAATGGCTAAAGTTGATGGTGGACATCATCATTGTTTCTTGCTAGTTCTCTCGTCGTCTTAAATTTCCTTATTCGTCCTTGCAAGTAATGTTTGATCCTTGGTTCCTTTTGTCAAGTTATTAGAGGTAAAGTTTAATATATTAGCAAGAACTACAATGCCAAGAATGGTTTTTTTTATTGTATGGGTAGACGAATTATCTTATGTTCAAATATCATAATATTGTTATAAGGGTTATGGCGCATAATCCAACCTTTAATTAATATAAAACTTCTGATTGTTCCTTAAAAAAAAGTAAGTCCCTGCAATTTTCTATCATTGATAGCATTGTATTTTATTCAACCTCTTTGCATGTTTATACCAAATTGGATTAGATATCTCAAGTTGTTCACTTTTGATACACTGTCAATGTTATGTATCTTTGTCTAGTTTTAATCAATGAATTAATTAATTATTGATCAATTGGTCTTACTCTTTATTGGTTGAAACAAGGTAATAAATATGTTCTCCTATGTTTAAATTATATTCACACCAACCAACCACTAATTATCAAACTCAAGCAAGATTATCTAGTGTAGCGTTACCCAAAATCTACCTATGTGCTTGTAAATATAATCCAACAATTAAGAAATATATATGCATTACCTCCATTATGAAAAAAGAGTGATGAATTCCATAATTAATTAAGATAACATTTCTTTGATTGATAGCCACATTTTCCCATACTCCAAAAGCAATATAATTAATTACTCTAGCATTGAAGTCAAGAAAACAATAAGTATAATGCATTTCTCCAACAATGAGTTAGAATAGGGACATTGTGGTTAAATGCCAATATTTGCCATAACAATATATGTGAATAAATATGATTAGAAGTATAATGCATTTCTTCAACAATGAGTTAGAATAGGGACATTGTGGTTAAATGCCAATATTTGCCATAACAATATATGTGAATAAATATGATTAGATGAGGCTAGAAACTAGAAAATCGTGTTCTTTCTCTTCCATAGTTGACACAAGAATGACCATGTATTTGTTTTATATGATTGGTTTTGAAATATAACTCTTTTGCTTAATGCCTGTTCTCTTAATTTTGAATGCTATCACTCCCAATCATGGCTTATGTAATTATAATCAACTTCAATACAAACTTAATATATATGTACATATCATTAGCTCCATATTTAATGAAATATGATGGAAACAACAAACTATCAAATGTATTGATAATAATAATAAAAACTCAATAAAGTGGTGTTAGATATACAACATGGCGAAAATAAAATCGAAAGGTTAATGGAATGTAAGAATTAAAGCATACATTTCCAATTTAACAGTTAATTTGATGCTTACATACACTCATCCAATCAAAAATTCAAAGGGGAAGATACTACCACGTATTACATGGTAATGAATACCCTTGTTGATGTGTATGATATGTGTACAACCCCAATATCCAAGAAACAATTGGATATGGGTTGTAGGAGAAGTGTATGATCTCAATCCTTCATCAATTTTTGCATGCAAGCTTATCAAAGACTTACCATTGCTTGTCTTACAAACAATCTCTGTAATCCACTACTTACTATATAGGAACATAAATAGAAATTTGAGCAAACAATTGTGGAATTAATACTATTACAACTATAGGTCTTAGTGAAAACAATTAATTGGATGGTTTGAGTTCCATGGTTTTTGTGTTAAACAAAATGATAAGAAAACATTGATTCTCAATAGAATTGAATTCTAATAGTTTGTATTTCCATATAAAACAATTAAAACAAAATTAAGAATAACAATACCTTCACATAGATATCACATAATAATTAAGTACTCATAATACACATAACTTCCATGATAATGAATAAGAAGATTTTACTGTGAAAACCAAAATGACAAAAATAGTATTCAATAGTTTCTAAGACTTTATTTCGACAACTTCAAGTTACAATATAGTTCATAACTTTATGGCCATTTAACAATTCACAAGCTCCTTAGATTTTAAATTTTTTCCTCTTAGCTAAAGAAAGCCATTTAATGCTAGGAAAACATTAATTGTGATGTGTTGCTTAAAATATATTGTAAATAAATAAAATTACATAAGACTTAATATTTACCTAAATTTTAGGTTTCGAGTTTTATAATCCATTTTGTATTCATTTTAATGAATTCTTTTTTTCATTATTATTATCAACATTTTAACCTCTTTAAAAAGTACAATGACAATTCATATTTCAAAAATAACCATTATTACCATTATTTCTCTATCCCAAAAAATTACAACTTCTCATCATACTTTTTATATACACTTCATATGCCTTAAAACTAACTAAATTTCTTAAAATTAATTTAAATTAATTAATATTTTATTATAAGAAATTAAAATTTAATTTAATTATTTATATATTTTAAATTAATCTTATTTAAAAAATGTTTTATATATAATTAAATTTTTATTATTAATATATTTTATATTAATCTTACTTTTTAAAAATTCTCTCTTTACTTCTATCTTCATCTCTTTCATTTAATATTATTAAACCCTCTTTTACATTAATCCAAATTCCTTTGTCATTTCATATTAATGAAACATTTTTTTTATATTAATCCATATTCCTTTCTTATTCTTTTACATTTTTTTTTATATTAATCCATATTCCTTCCTTATTCTTTTACAATTGCTCACATTTATATTTGATGTTACTTTTTTTGTGGGGTTAAATTTAACTTTATAGTATATTATAATTTTGTTATTCTATTTTATATTTATTTATTTATAATATATGATATTTTATCTATTTATTTTTATATTATATATATTTATTTTATAATATATATAAATTTTTACTGAAACTAGTTGACTATTTAATATTATTACAATGAATTTTACACAATTGTAAAATAGATTATAATATAAAAAATAGTGCACAATAGAGATAAAGATGTTACTCTAAAATTTCAAAGAAGGAAAAAAAATCAGACCACTAGGGATTTATTAAAGTTTGAATATTCATTATAAAGGGTGAGTTTTTTATGCCTAAAAATCTCAAGCATTATTACTCAATACAAAGACAATTGTAATTGATCATGGTTCAAATACACCTTTTATCATCATAAACAAACTCTTTGACTCCTTGATCCTACGATATTAAAGTAAGTTTCATTCTTAAAGAGCTCTCATGTTTTCTATTACCCTTCAAAATTTCGCAAGTTCTATTTTCATGTCCCTCTTAGATGTCTTTATTAGGATAGTTTAAGTAAACTCGACTAGGTCAAGCTACTGACAATTTTTTAGCTCCATGTATATGAGAATCCATGGTTTTTCCCATGGTATTCATCTCTAATTTAGTCTATTTGAAGGTGTAAATACTCTAAGTAAATTTTTCATTCAAGGCTATTCAAATCTCAAGCAACGATGTCTTTAGAGCCACCACTTCTCTTAGTGTTTTCTGATCCTAACAACTTATAGCAGAGTTGGAGGTTCTTATTGTTAATAGTGTGAGCTAGGTTTGCTTAGCGGTATGGAGACTAATATAATAAGTAATATGGAGAAGTTGAATGGGGCCAATCTTGCCTTATTGAAATCATAAATGGAGGATATACTGATTCAGAAGGAACAATATTTGCCAATTGAAGGAGTGGCAAAGAAACCCCCAAAAATGATAGATGAAGCTTGGATAGGAAGTTCATTGCTACAATCTAGTAAGAAAATAATGTCCATTTTAATGTAGTGTGTAAGGAAGAATTGAATCCATGCGCAATTTGCAGAGTGTAATGAAGAAGCTAGCTAGTGTTAAAGTGTTTCACTGTTTGTTTGTTCAGGTGTGACCACCATAGAGTGGAGAGTGGCCAAAGCCCAATCCAGCATGAGGGTGGCCATAGCTAGCATGAGAGTATGCCAGAAGCCAATTTGGATGGAGTCGGTGTGTTGTGGTGCATTGTATGAATGTGTGTTGTTGGGAGAATACATTGCTACTTGTAGAGGGTGAAAATATTTGTGTGTTAAGTTGTTGATTGGAGTATGCTCCTATGTGAAGCTTGAACAGAGTTTTAATGAAACACGGTAGTTAGTTTTTTTGAGTCGAATTATTTGAGGGAGAAAATAATGAAGAAAAAATAAAAAGTAGAAAGAAAATCGAGGAAGAGGATGCACAATGATAATAAGGATGTGGATGAATAACATGGATTGGAGATATACGAAGAGAGAGGTCAAGTAGCAAGAAAGGTCAAGGCAAGATAATGGTCATATGAATGAGAAAACAAAGATGGAGTCAATAGTTTGAGGATAGTGATGGAGCCAACATGTGATGAGAATTTTAATGGTGTGATAACAGTATTGGTGTATGAATACCTTAAGGGCTTTGGTACAAGATAGGTGCACTTCGCTAGGAAGTTTAAGACTCGTTGCTCAGGGATACATGTTTCACATAATCATGGAATTTTGTAAGGCCTTAACACTTTGACCAAGCATACATGTAGTGCAGTGGCGCATGGAGTCATCAAGTTGTGGAATGGACCACTTGGATAGGTACCAAGATAGTAGGTGTAGTGGCATCTTAGCTTGGGGGGAATGTGGGATCTCAGGTGAGATGGTTGATGAATGATTGGGACCGGCTAAGTCTCTGCGAGTCAAGTTTTAGGGGGGATTGTTAAGGTAGTTCAAGTAAACTTGACTTGGAACCAATGGTTTTGCCCATGGTATTCATCTCTAATTTAGTTTATTTAAAGGTGGAAAGGCTCTAAGTAAATTTTCCCTTTAGGGTCAGTCGAATCCCAAGCAACAGTGTCTTTAGACACCATCACTTCTCTTTGTGTTTCATGATCCTAATAGTCTTCACTATAGCATTCCTTTCTTTTAATGGGCTACCTTTGGAAGACGAGCCATCAAAATTATTTATTTCCCCTTCCATTTTTTTGAAATGGTTAAGAATAAAATTAAAAAACGTGGTTATTACAAGTTTTACAAGATAGTTAAGCATGTTAAAAGTCAATATTCTACCTCTGTGTTGGATTTTTCTCATATAATTTTTCCCTTAAATGTTTGAATCAATCTTTAAATGATCTAAATAATTAGTTAAAAAAAAAAAACATTAAACTTTAACCCGCTAAAAAAACTATGTTCATTAATTAAAATGGCTAACTTAATAAACAAAACTCACTAAAAATAAAAAGTGAATTAAGTACCAAAACGACTAGCCAAAAACACACCCTCTAAAACCTACATCTTAATTTAATATAACAAAATAATATAAACAAAACAAAAAATATTATTATGTAAATTTCAAAATAAAGTGAATTAAAAGCCCAAAACAACTGGCCAAAAACACACCCTCTAAAACATACTTCTTAATTTAATTTAATTTAAT